>CM020183.1:34691404-34728569 GCA_009805545.1 Oryza longistaminata
TATCTAATTCTTATCCATTTTATTTGGTCTATATATCTCCTGTGATGTGCTAAATTCAATGCTCCTGCTTACATGCAAGCAATTTAAGTTACGCGAAGGGAATGCGGCAAATGTATGAGCCTTTTGAAAATTTGGCTCGTGCCAGCTCCACATGTGCCCTCTGTCAACGTGCTTTTCACACCTGATGAAGAGGATGAATTTTGTTAAAGAAGGTGCCTGATCTAAAATTGATTAAACATGCTGCCTTTACTTTGTTAGAGTGACTTTATTCATATGGAGTTTTTCCCTAATGTGTCGTTGTACCTTTTCAGCAAAAGGACAACGTGTGAAGTACTGCAGAGCGCATGAACAAATCTCATTGACATGCTCAAATGCTGAAAACTTTTTCCAGCAATGAATAAACTCAATGCAAGTATGAGGAAATTTTGTGAAGCTGGAAAAGAGGCTACCTCTAGCAGATAAGAACTTGAAACAACTCTTTGGCGGATGAAAGTGAAGAAGCACAAAACATTTGATGATGTTAGTTCCTGTTATTATCACACAACTCTGTTTTAGTTTCCCAGACATAAAGAAATAGCAGACAGTATAACCTCATGACTTAATGAACTTTGACTTCTCTGGTTCAATCCAAAACTGGAAATCCTTGAGCTTGTATTTCGATTCCTCGTGCCCAACTAATGGGGCACAATTTATCATCCCTTGCCACCTTGTGCCAGTTTACTAAATCAGGATATTTAATTTCTTTAAAAACAAGGAGTTGATCTATACTTAATTGCGACTAGCCTACAGCATGCTTACTCCCTGTCCACAAATATAAATGAATTTAGGTTAATACCTGGACAAGCACTCGTTCAGTTACATAGCCAAAATCCTTTATATTTGTGGACGGCAGAGAGCATATCTTGTTAGGATGGTCATGTAGTTATGTGTTGCCACCTCTTCTAGGCCACATTGGCATAAGGCTTTGTTTTGGTGTTCTTAAGCTCTTCTTGATTGGGCCACTGTAGGATGGAGTTCTCTCAATGAAAATCTATTTAAAAACACATTGTTAGTTGGTGGTAGCTCATGTCATAGTCTTGTATTTTTAAATAAGTACTACCTTTGAAAAATGATTAATCATAGTTATATTCTGTGGTCTCATGTTGAAATTCTTTAACTTGCTTTCAATTAGTTACGATGCAGATAATATCATTATTGGACGAAGAAATTATTAGTGTATAACCTATTCACCTTGTCTTGTTTGCATTTTTGATGGCTTTGATCTTTGAGAGACTGTAGTTTTGTTACAGTTTCCATATTAATCCTTCATTGCAAGTTTGTCAGTGTTCTTGCTCAAGTTAAAATGGGGACAAGGATTGCAGTGCAGTATTTGCTACAGCCAGTTGAAGTGATTGATAGCACGTTCAAGAAATCTACAGCGTTAGGACCACAAGTATTTGAAAACATTCTGAATATTAAGCTTGATGTTCGTGGCCAAGGTGTTAAATCTTGAGCAAAATCAGTTGGAGTGAACTCTCTGCAGAGGACCAAGGTATATTGATTCTCAGAAAGGAGAAAAATTTATTAATAGCCATACAGGAACAATGGCCTAAAAAAACCTTAATAGCCTGTTGATCTGTTCGGAATTAGAAAGAGTTTTTGAAGGAATTTAAATCACCAAGATATTTTACTGCATGATCAGTACTTGGGTCTTGAAAATTCTGTGCCTTAAGCTTTCAGGTCGGACGATGTCACCATACACTGCTCTAGCGTATGGCAATCAAATAAATGCTTACAGAGCAACTGATGCCCTTAATTTGTGAGGAGTACGAAATAATGACATATATAGTGCAAGATGCACCCCATCCCAACTTTTCTGCTGTCTGAGTCAGTCTATCTGTTACATACTAGTTGTAGAGCTTCCCTTTTCACTTCGCGGGGTACTGATTAGAAATAAGCGGCACAAACTGGTTATTGGAGTCTTTAGGTGCTTTGCTTTTCAATATGCTGTAACTTATGGAGATACTACTATATATAATATTATTTTCTCATTACCCATCTTTTAACAGTTTATTTGACCTCTCTTCACCGAACTCCATTGGAAGCTGGAAAGCTTCACTTTGTTTGATACTCTGTATCTATCGAACAGGGGACACAATTGAACAATGAGGGGATGATCTAAGGATCAACATAAAGAAACACTTACCGATGGTCTGACTAATGCTCAGATGCGATGGCCATGATATTAGGAAGAGAAGCTAAAGCTTCAGGTGCAGTGCACAAATTTCAAAAAGCTGAAGAGATTTGGGACATCTAGCTGAGGAGAAAGAAAAAACTAACATTAGATAGAAGAGAAGGTATCTGCTTGCCTTCTGTGTGTGTCAAAATTTTTTCTTGAGTAAATCATGAAACCCACCTATTATAGTCCAAGTTACACAAAACCACAGATATTTATTGACACGTGGCAAGTAAAACCCTGGATTATTATGGTCCTAAAGTTTCACAAAACACACTGTTACCATTTTAACATAACTCTTGTATCAAAATTTAAAAAAATGGATGTAACATTTATATGTGAACAAAATCCTCATAATTTGAGATGTGATTGTAGAACTCAAAAAAGTCAATGGATCAATTGGGTGTTTTTGTGAAACTTTAGTAGGACCATAAAACCTACGGTTATGTGTGAACATGCCCAAAATCCCGTGGGTTTTGTGTAACTTGACCATAATTAATTAATAGGGAGAGGTTTAATAAAATTTACTTCCTTTTTATTTGTGTTTAATACTCAATTCCAAGGTTCATTTGCTTTTCAGATATATGCCCTTTTGTTGGATTGATATACATATTTACATATAGTTATGGGGTCACTATGTATCTGGGCAAGCCACAAGTTGGTGCTATCATGCAGTTCCTGTTGTTTAAGCCTTAAGGAGCATCTGACAATTGATAAACTCGTATGTAGATATTACAGTTACTTTTGATGAAATGTAAACTGAAGGATTTTACTGGCTGGGTTATTCCATTGTTACCACAATTTAGTCAAGCACTCGCATCAGCCTCTTTCCAGGAAACGCTTGTGGTTCACTTAGGCTTGCTATTGTTCGGTACCAGGAAAATGTTGGGGGTGCTTTTTTTTATCAATTACATGCTTACTTGGGCTTTATGCACCTATGCATTGCAACATGTGTAAAACTGTTATTGCTAATTATGCAGCATTTAGAGGAGTCTCTTGGTCCGTTGTCAAGAAGAGAGAGAAAGCTTGTGGCCAAGAGCATTGAGCTTTGAAGGAAAAACTTACCAGGAGTATTCATCAGCTGGCAGAAAGAAAAAGGGATTCCAGCAGGAAATGATGCACTCGAGACACACAATGAGCGTATCAAAGGGTTATAAACTCATATTGCTCCGAATTTAGTTTGTCCAACTTCTACGTCTTGTTTTACTCCTGAATCCTTTAGGTACCTGAATTCAAAGAAGGGCGAGAAGCTTAATGAACTTACAGGAAAACATACGTTCAATTGCAGTCTGATCTACATTAAGTAAGGAAAGAAAGAAGAAAAATCGGCGGAGGTTAAGAAGAACAAAGAGGCTATGAAGAGCCAGCATCAGTTGAAAGGAAACATTGATGACAAGCCTTAACTACAGGAGAACAAGGCTGAAAAGTGAACGACTTACTCATGAAATAGAATTACTTGAGGACAGTACTTTCCATTGCAGCCTGTCTACTTATAGAACGGATCTTAAAGCAACATCACAAGAAAAAGATAAGGGCTTTCTTTTCAGAGGTATTTTATCTTCTTCATTTGAAACAAACCTGACAGTTGGATCAATAAGATGGCATTCTTTTATGCTCTGTTTTCTGAAATCATTAACATAATATGTACGACAATGTATGTATATTCTATATGTCATGTTCACATGTTCCGAGTAAGGAATTTTAAAAGGAAATGTTTACTCACAGAAGATTATGACACCCCTAATTCTTTTGCAACTTATGCAGTTATATAGTTCAAGGAACGCCAGTCCGTTTATCAAAGTAATCATTTCAAAACCACAAGGCTTGAACGTAAACAGACGCAAGTCAAGATTTAGAAGCGATACTTTGAACCAACTTCTTCAACTAAAGGTTGATGGCATGAAGCGCCAGGTTCATTTTCTTTGGTTTTGAATCTTGTTGCTTGATCTATAGCTGATGTGAACTGCCCAGACAACTGAGATGGCAAAACAAGGACTTGGACCGATTAAACTAGCGCTTGGATAAGTTTGAGTACGTCTCACCATCACTATGTGCTATTATGATTTCATTTTTCTTGGATTTACTCCCCAAGAAGTTAAGTGGAGTAAGTGATAGCTGACTTCTGAACATTGTTATTTTCACTTCCAATTAAGCAAGGTTTGAAAAAGAGCTAAGCGGAGTAAGTGATACTCATGCGCGTTGCCCCCCTAGTAGTGATTATTTGATTTATAAAGCATAACCGGCAATGGAAGATTGTTGTGATGTAACCTATATGATGCCAACAGAAGGGGGCAACCATTAACATATATATGCTTAGTAATAGACCTGTATATGAACGCTAGTAATTAAGAAGCATCCCTTTTTTTGTGCCTTGGTTTAAAAGATTTGCCTTGCCTTTCTATGTATTAATAGACTTGAAAAATGTCCGTTTGTGTCAACTGTTATAAATTTCCTTGTTTAAACACTTAAAATTGTTTATTCGCCGTATCTGTTATATCAGATTTGTCCTTATAAACTGAAAACATGAAAATTCCCATAGTTCTTCTCTGCTGCAAGAAAAATTGTGTTGCTGTCTTATGATCTGTTTTTTTCTAATTTTATAGCATGAATCTTATGTGGACTCCCTCCATTCCATATTGTCATGATTGTAACAAAAAACAGAAATTGCCAAATTGGATCCACCATATAACCCTGACCCTTTCGTTTGACGTTGTAGGAGTATTATTATCTCTCTCAAATTGAGTATGCATACAGGCATTTTGGGCGTGGTAAAAAGTTCCGTTTCTTGTGTAATGAGGGGAGTTAAAGTCTGCATGTTTGCTTATTTCTCCAATCATATTATACTCCTCCGACTCTTATAGGAAGTCGTTTTAGGACATATTTTAAGTTCCACCTGGGATTTAAATCATGAATAACTCCAAGTTGTTAGTTGAAAATGTAAAAATTATATGAATAGAGTTGTCTTGAAAAATACTTCATAAAAGTATACATATATCACTTTTCAGATGAATATTTTTGTAGTAACAAAAGTCAAAGTTGTGTTTTTGGAACGTGTCGCATGTCCAAAAACAACTCCTTACTGAGTACGGAGAGATACTCACATTAAATGAATACAAGAAGTTAACGCTTCTCTTGGGTCTTGATGAAAATACTTACATGGATGAATCAGATAATGGAACCGGAGGAATACTTGCTATGATGAACATTACGAAAGATGGCATATGTATTAATTATAAACATTGATATCAAAAGTGCTTTTGAGATGAATGGTTTGTGTGCAAAACCTTACTTCTGTAAAAGTTAAAGGTCCTAAATTGGGACCATAAACTCAACTGTTAAGTGTTATATCATGCCATTGGCCGATGTATCGAGTGGGCCTTTATGGTAATTTTTTTTAAAATTAAGCGACTCTAATCAAAAGACTAGCAAAAGAAGGATATCATAAAAGAATACTCCCTCCCATCCCGGTAATTAAGGCACCCACGCGATTTCAGATGTCCACCTTCAAAACATTTTGACCAACATTTAGTACAATATGAATTAAATTTTACTTGCTAAAATTATATAATTGATGCATTTGAATCTACTTTCATTTATGGTTATAGTTCTGTTACTACAAACCTTATATATATGAGAAATTATAAGAACAAAGATGTTTTGGGACCGTGTCAAGTTTGACCATGCGCTTATATTATGGGATAGAGTGAAGTTACCTACCTAATCTATTAGATTAGCAGTTTTACTTCCTTTCTGAATAAGATTTGCATTGAGGGGTATAAACACCAATAGAGAGGTCATAAAAGTTTAGCCAACCAAGGTGAATTGATTGCTCATTCCAAAAGGAAGTAAGACTAGTAGAAGTAACTAGGACAATTGCTAGGAATCTTTTAGCAGTATAAATGTCCTATTTCTCTTGGCCAGGTCTGCTGCGAGGTGCTTCTGCTCATGACTGCAAGTCGAGTGGCTTCCTCCCATTTGGGCTGGTCGCTAAGAAGCATTTGCAGTGTTCACCCATCTGTACAATCTAGATCAACTGTGGTTATTTTCACTTCTAGTTGGTCCGATGTGCTGCGACCACTGTGGACCTGCCATGCTTCTATCTCTCCACATAGTGTTGCACACTAGTTGGCATGGGTCCAAGGACTGAGGGTTGGCGTTGCCTTGATTGATTCAGCTATGCATGCCACTAACGCTCTGAGCTCTGGTTGAAGGCGAGGAGAATTAGAGAACCTTTGTTTATTCTTTGCTTCAATTAATTCTTGAGAGATGTGTTCCCTTTAAAGAGCAGCTTACAACCAGCCGAGCAAACCAGATGAGACACGGTATTTTCAAGAGAGAGCTAGGCAAAGTATCTCGTTTCCTAAATATGGGACTTTTACTTCCTTTGGTGCAAAAGGGTCAGGGGTCACCAGGCATTACCAGTGCACTCCTGCTGCGGCAAGCAATGCACTGCATCTTGTCCTTTATTTTGCTTCTTACCTTGCGTCCAAGACTGTGCCCACATGGTGCACAAAGCCAGAGCATGTACCTACAGCTTGTTGTATGAATTATTTTGATGCATCCTTTATTTTTTGTGTAGGCCTTGTATGCTGACACATGATTAGTGGAGTTAGGGGCTTCTCTTGGGATGGACTGTAAATAGAATATTGCTCAGATGTTTGTTTTTCTGCTATTAAGTTTCACCCAACTTGCATTTTACAATTTGGTTTATATTTTCTGCTAGGGCTCTTATGCGGTTCCACACCATGAAAATGGAGGAGAATAAACAATAACAAGGAACTGTGGCAACAGACATATAGGGGCCAGATATCGACTATATTAAGCATTATTTCTGACTCTGAGGGTGCTGGCACTCGATCATACAGCTATCGTGTAGTTAAAATTAGCTAACCCTGATAACTTTCTTGGTATTGTTCCGCAGGGTTTCACTTTTTCAACTTCCTTTTAAGGTTGTCATGCAAACAGGGATGCTGAGCTGGAAATGCGGGCGCTGCTTAGTGCCGGCCATTTAGAGGTAAATTTTTGGCGATGTTATTTTTCACTGGTTAATTCAGCCCAATTATATTGACAGGTTTGCTGTCTCTTTTAAGCAGTTCCACCTGTTGGATAAGTGCCTAGAATTATTTTGTGACCACGTCCAGTACGCAAGTCCCATGTCTTACACAGTTATCTACCACTACTGTTCAGGTGGCTTGCGTCGCTTATATCAGACTGGCACTGGCAGAAACATTCTGATCTGAACTGTGGCATATTAGCTCTAGATGAGCGACCACCAATCTAGATGGGCCTAGATGCAGGAGAGCCTTGCGTGGTGCCTTTTTGAGGGATATTCCTTTTGGCAACTACAGAATTTACTAACTAAATTGTTACACCGGAGCTTCCACCCTACTGTGTGTGCGCCTGTCTGTCTTCCGACACAGAATAAGGAGAGCAGGGAAAAGGCCAGGAGAACTTCCAGTTTTGATTGTGATCACCCATGAGAGAGGTTTGCTCAGCTTATTGGTTCAGAGGCAGCTCGCCGAGAAATAATTAACCGAGTCTCCAAGGATGAACGTTAAGTGTGCACCGTTTCATTCTTCTCTACATATGTGACAGAATTGCTGCACACTTTTCCTATCGATTGATTGATTGATTCATTCACCTTTGACCAAACCGTGCAGCCAGCACAGCAAAGTCGAAGCCCAAGGAGATCTTTGACTGAAGAAGACGCAGGTTCTTGGATCATTTTTTAACTTGCAATTGCAAAGGCCTTGCCTTTTTGCTCGACCAGCAATGTGCTTGCAGTTCATATTCGGCTAGGTGCTTGCCAAGTCGAGCTGAAGAGAGGAGATTCAACAGTGACAAGCTGACTTTGCATTGGTAAGTTGTTTCCATCGTTGGCTGTGCCAGGATTCTGATTTTGCCTCTGACCCATCGTTGTGTATATGATATTAATTTGTAGAGGAGGCACCGTACACACTTTATTTATGCTGTTTGATTACAGGCATCTAAGAATTGCCAACATATGTAGCATAATTCAGTAGATTGTTAACTATATTTATTGCTGGGGGTCTTTTTGCGTCATGGAATGCGGCAAAAAAGTGCTCTTCTCCGTCTTCTCGGCCTTCAGAGACTGATTCTGCTCCCCCAAAAAAAAAGAGACCCCAATCACAACACAATAACGCTGACCTTTGGGTGCTCAATATTTGTGTGTTCGTTACCCCCGTTCCAAAAATGACAAATATATTATATTAAGTATTCGGTGCCATGTTTTTCAAAAATTGTTTATTTGGACCATTTCTTCGTACAGATTATTCTGGAACACATAAATGTTTCTATTTTGGACACGGAGGGAGTAATTATGATGTTTTTTTATCTACTCTGCGATTGTGTGATTGCGAGAATTGAAATAAATATTTAATAAATTACTCGGTAGGCTACTACCGCCTCTATCGTATCGACAATAACCCTTTTGTTTATTTAGATGATCCTACTTATGTCCCCAAAAAAGCCTATATAATTCTATTACAACAAAACAGTATTACTGTCAGGCCTTCAATCTACAGCACCCCTGATTTTTCAAATCACGATTCAGTATTACTGCAGTAAACGTTCGGAGTTTTATATCGTCAAAAACAAAAAAAATGATTAGGAGTCATGAAGACGAAGAAGTTTATATTAGTTCGAATCGCATTTTCATGAGTTAAATTTTTAAAAAAACATAAGGACGACATGAAAGTATCAGCAGTTTCTTTTAGGAAGAGCATGAAAGCAGGCAAGCAGTTCTATGTACTCTCTGGACCCAAATAAAACATTCTTCTAGTTGAACTATGAGAGTAAATAATTAAGATTGGAACAAGCATTAGAAGGACGAAGCAATTCCAAGGAACAGCATGAGGTCAACTTTCAAGCCCAAATCATGTAGGGAGTGCGCGGAGTAAACTGATTATTAATAGTTAATTACCATCGGATCGAACTTTGCCTATCTATTTGGGTGAGCTGAACTTTCCCAAAATCTAACATTACCTAGAGCTGGAGCTTACCAAAACGGTTTAGATTCAGTAAAAATGGGGAGCGGAAGTTGGGGGTGGAGTGTATCCCCAGAATTGCACAATACAGATGTGGAGCGGCTCGTTTTACAGCTCCACCGCTCCACTCCGAACCGAAATACGACGCTTACCATCGATTTATTCAAAAATTCGGTATGAAGAGAAATGCACTGAACTACCCAGCCCCCCCATCCCCACACGCCGTTGCATCTTCCTCTTACCCACCACCGCCTCGAAGAGAACAAGAGGCGGAGGGAGGAGCGCACTCGGCCGGCGCTAGGGAGGGCTTGCCGGCGACGCAGGCGGAGCTATCCACCCTAGCTCCTCCCTTCTCCTCTCCTAGGATGCACTCGGGTGCTTGGGACGGCGGGTGGTGACGCGATCGGAGGCGTCTGGGGTGGCAGGGACAGTGCACGTGGCGTGGTGGGCACCGGAAAACGTCATGGCACACGACGGTGGGTACAGCGGACCTGGTAAATTAACACTTTTATGTCATCTTTAGCTCTTACAGGAGCTGCACTTACTGGAGTTGGAGTTTGGAGGTAGGATATCTGAGGAGCTGGAGCTCTACCAAACTCTCAAATTTTGTAGAAGGCTGAATGATCAAACAGTTATACGCACCATATAAACATTTACGACGCTACTTATATGTACGAAATGTAACATCTTGGTGTTGTTGCTTGGCCATTTATAATAATTAATGGACATAACGCACAACATTGTAATCGTAACAGTCTTGTTCAAGAGTACTCAAGATCATCGTAAATGCCTTAGGTAATTGAATAATTAATAGCTTGTATTCATAAACTGATACCCACCAAAAAGTTTGTACGAAACAAAATAATCGGTTCTCCAACCTTACGAAATTTTGAATGTTGCTATGTTTTTTACTCCATCTATGATCCAAAACCTACGTCAGCTAGACAATGGCAAGAAAGATCTATGTACGCGCGATAATTGTCGGTCAACTATATATAATTTTCGGAAATGCTAAACACGGTATCCCGTTTGGCACGGTCGGGACGGGACAGATTTTCTAGAATCACCAGAAATTTCATTCACGAGCTATCGAGTCCCACTCTCAACAGAACACACGTTTCTTGTGCTTATCCGAGTCCCCCACTCACAGTTCTCTCACCGTGGGCTGGCGCGTGAGATTCTCGCTGGCGCTGACAGGCGGCGGGTTGCTGCCCGGAAGCTGGCGGCGGCACCTTGGCTCGCGTCCGCGCGGCGGCAGCTCCACCTCTTCAGTGTCCCCCCGATGGCACACGAGGTCAAGTGCGGCGAGAGCGGCGTCAGCGTGGTGGTGCGCCGGCACCCACCCACCGCGTTTTCTTTGGTGACGAGTCTCCATCAACAGGAGGTTCTTCATTTTCTTCCTTAAGCAGTGTCAGACGCATACATCGATCGAATCAAATGGATATGAACTTATCCATGTCCACTCCCTGTACATATATTTGATCTGAAGTTGAAGAAGCAAAAAATCATTTTTCCCCATATATGACAAATGAAGTGTATTACATGGGTGTAGCTTTTTGTGGAGTAAATACCAGCCATGATACTGAGGAGGATCTTGGCACCTCCCAAGTATCACATGATCGTACTTAGTTAAATCTGTGAAAACCCACAGGAACCATTGATACTAGTCATGATCTGAGCCAGAAATGATACATCTCATGTATCACATGATTCTTTTAAGGTATCATCTATTGAAAACCTATGATACCAGACGGTGATATCTTGAGAAGAATCATTATTACCTCCACGTATCACATGATCCTTCTAAGTATCATCTATGAAACCTGATGCATACCAGACAATGATATCTGAAGCGGAATCATGATACCTCCCACGTATCATATGATCCTCCTAAGGTAGGCATCAGTGAAACCTGATAATTACCATCCATGATACCGAGGAGGAATCATGATAAACCTCCTAGGTATCACATGATCATCCTCCAGTATCATACGTGAAAACCCGCAGGGAACCATGATACTATGCGATGATAGCTAAGTAGGTCATGTATACATCATAAGTATCACACATAATGATACTTTGATGTATCATGTATGAACCTCAGGTATCCACACAAGATTGATATATATCTAGCGAGGATCATGCCGTGGAAAACCTTCAGGTTTCCTGATACCAGAGAAGGATCGTGAAACCTTCAGACGTATTCACATGATTCTACTATGTATCAGTCAATGAAACCGCAGGCACCATGATAGCAGTCAGCATACTCACTGTCTTGATTGGTGTTACTCTCATTCACAGATTTTACTGCCATATTCACCTCGATTCTTAAAACCGGGCCTTCTCGCATGTTGTTCCTCCCACTGGTTGTCAAGGTTATTGATGCAGCTTTCCTGTCATTTTGATTGTAAGATTCATATCCTTGCAAAAACGCGATCCGAGGAGTTTCACCAGGAAGCAGAAGAGCCGGCGACGAACGGGTGCCGCTGGAAAGAAGCAAGGATGCAGAGGAGCTGCATGGACGATGCTCGCGGTGGTGGAGGAAGCGAGCAAATCGCGCGCTTTCTAGGAGGATTCGCCATTGATGGGGAGAGCGGTGGACGGCGGCGCGCGCCGGGCGGGGAGGAAGCGAGTAATCGCGCGCGGAGGCGAGCGCTTCGAGAAGTTTCACCGAGATGCGGTAAGCCGGCGTTGGTGGCAACGCTGGTGGTCGTTCTCATTTTGCTGCAATGCACGGTAGGTGGCGGGATGACAGTTGCTCAGGCGATGTAAATCGGTATTAGAAATCGTCCCGTTTTTGAACGGTTATTCGATATTTGCATCCCCCATAACTTTTCGACATATAACAATTAGAAAAATTCTCCTATTCAAGTGTCTGCAAAATCTATTTGCATACTTATACTTTGTCGAAAGAAAAATGTCATGTTAATCAGCTACTCCTCCTGCCTATATATGTGCACATAGCCGCGTTGCACTTACGGAATATATGCATGCATCAGCTTTGCGGTTTTCGAGGACAAGCGCGCCAAGAGCGTCACGTAAGCTCTCCCACACCTTTCGGCCACGCGCCGGCCCGCCGCCTCCGCCGCGCCCTCCACCGCCGCCGCCACGGCCCTGGCGCCTCCTCGCCGCTCGTCCGCGCCGCCTCCCGCCAGCCCCGCGGCGCCGACGCGGCGAGCTCCGCGGCGCCGGCCACCGCGCCCAGAGCGCTCGAGGAGCGCCGACGCGACGGACGCCCGCGCGTCGCGGACACGCGGCCGCGAGCTCCACGGCGCGGGACCGCGCCCCTGGCCGCGCCGAGCGCGCGTCGGCCGCCTTCCCCGCAGCGTTGCCCAGGGAGCGTGAGCAGCCGCGCGGCGGCGAGGAGGAGGAGCGCCGCGCCGCGGAGAAGCGCCGTGGCCACCGCCTCCGCGCACGACGCGAGCAGCCATAGCGCCAGCTTCACGACGACTAGGCCGAGCGCCATGCATGCACTCGATCTGCCCGCTACTGCTACTACCAAAATGCACAATAATGGTGATCATATATATACACAAATTAATACACGGGATGACGTATGTAGCGCGTCTCTCCTTCTCTTTTTTTAATTACATAGTGATAATATATATACACACACAAATACTCCATCCGTTTCACATTGTAAGACTTTCTAGCATTGTCCACATACATATAGATGTTAATGAATCTAAACACATACATATGTCTAGATTCATTAACATCTAAATGAATGTGGGCAATGCTATAAAGTCTTACATTGTGGAACGGAGTAAGTACATGGGATGACGCATGTAGCGCGTCTCTCCCTCTCCTTTTTAATTACATAGTAATCATATATGTACAATATACACAAATACACGACATGATGCATGTATCGTCTTTTGTTTTTAATTACATGGAAGATGCACACATGCATACTATTGATGAAAACGGATAATAAAGCCATAAGCCAGACTAAATTTCTAATAAAAGTAGACCTGCACATACATAATTGTTGGCACTAGGATTTAAATACAATAAATATACGCACATATATATATATATTTACTCACGTTTATGTTTATGTATATATATATATGTATGCTTATAAAGAGATGGTCTAGCTAGGGAGAGATTAGTGTTGCTTGGAGTGCAAGGATGGAGTCTAACCAGGATGGGTTGTTGTTACTTGTGAGTTTATCTATGGGAGAATATAGCTCTTGTTTGAGTAGGTGAAGTACACGAACAAGTCGTTGCTTCGAAGGTTTACTTTGGGTCCATCATATCCATGGGTCTTCGTCGTCGTTGCTTAGGGTGAAGATTGAACTGGTATTTGTTTTCTCTTTTGTAATTAATCGTGTGATGTTGCATATGTGCTGAATAGGACATTATGTCCATGTATGCATTGTTTAGTATTTTGTATCTAGGGTCTCAATATCTGTTCATCAGCTAGTGATACGGTAGGGTCAAGATTTTAATTTGCGTGCGGTTTGGCGTACTAGCTACAATGATGTGACACATACATGGAGACCGATGAAAATATTGGATATTGGATGGGGACGGTCAATTTCTTTAAATAACAGTTACTGTCGGCTTAGACACGGTTTCTAACTTCACATGAGTGTGCTCTCATAATATGTAATTATCAAATTAAGATAATTTTTATGACGTGTGTGAAAACCACTAGAGCAAATGGGTCTGAAAATGCGATGGTTTCTGATAGTTGCAGCAACGAAAAATTAAGACGATGAGTGATTTAACCATATACTATACTTCCTTCATTCTAAAATATAGCGTTTCCTCTGTTTTATATTATAAATCATTTAAATTTTTTTTCTAGCTAGTCAAACTTATTTAAGTTTGATAAAAATATATCAGCATTTCTGATACAAAATAAATATATTATAAAAATATATTTGATGCTCGATTAAATACAACTAATTTGGTCTCTCTTGTAATTAATTTGGACAATTTCAGAAGATCCTAGTCATCACCATTAATTGACACATGCTGCCAGTCACGTTTGTCATTTACGCACTCGCTGTTAACCCTAAGGCAAACTACCTATCCTGCTATTTGGGCGAGCGGTGGTGGGCCCACCGATCGAGGCGCCATGTGAGGGAAAAAGTACATGGAATGTCCCTCGACTTGACATCAAATTATAAAATCGTCCTCCAACCGCAAAACCAGATATGTGATGTTTCTTAACTTACAAAACCGGGTCACATTTGGTCCCAAAGTAGTATTGCACCTGGTTTTGTCCTACTTGGCGTTGACTCGGCAAGGTGGGTAGTTAGGACCCCGTTGTACTGTGACACCTCACCCCCTCACTCCTCTTTCTTCTGAAACCCTAGATTGAGCCGACTTGGGCGACACGACTGGTGTCGACGGTGATTTGGAGCAGACAGTGGTGGGAGGGGGCGGCGGAGTGCGCTGCGGGTGAGTTCGTGACTGGCTTGGAGCTGGGCGTGGTCACTGACGAGCTCGAGCTCGACTTGGAGCTGGGCATGGCTTAGGATGTGGCGGACCACCTTGGGCAACCTCGAGGCCAAGTTGGAGCTTCGCGCGACAGCCAACAAGGGTAGTGTCAGCAAGGATTCCCCCCGTAATCCGAAGTCCGAAGCAATTGGTAGGTATTCCCTTTCCTCTCTGTGGCTGCATGGTATTAGTGGGATGCGGGAAGAACAATTTTAAATATTGTTAGATGTCTTTTTTTTTTATCTTGGATTTGGTGTAGGTTGGGAGTTATTTAGTTAGTGTTGTACTTGATAAGGGGATATTTTATTCGGTATTCTGTGCAAAAGTTGGGATTTGGACTTGTCATATCTGTAGGAGAAATTTAATATCCCCCTAAATCATTCTATTTTGTTGTTCTGCATGAAGGGGTTCGATATCATGGACGTGTTACACTCTTGTGGTTAGGTTTCATATGAAGGGGGTATATGTTCTAGATGGTATTGAGAAGAAATATTGTGATGGATTTAAGGCACTGTCATCTATAGATTGAGATAAGGTGTCATTGCCTGAGTTATCTGGACACCAGCGTGAGCATTGCAATGTGATGACTAGAACATTGCTGCACTGGTTGTTTCCTACGTGAGCATTGCTGCACTGGAACATTATTTGGACACCTGCATGAGCATTGCAAACATGTTTTCGTGCTCTTTTTGATTACAAGGCTTGCAAATTGATATGTGATTGTACTGGTGAATTGGATGTGGTAGATGTGTATGTTGAAGAGCCAGAAATTATTGATTTGTGTGATGGGTCAGATGATGACAGTGATTATGAGGCATACATGGAATTAAAAATGGACAGTGAAGAAGAGTGTGCAAAAAAGGATGTTGAAGTAGATGTATCCAAAGGTAAAGGAGTTACTAAGGCTGATGGTAGTGGATGTAAGGGTAAAGCAATGGAAGAGTAAACACCATATAGGAGGATAGTGTTGACCACTTTGAGTCAACACCCATTGATAGCCAGCCACCTTCTGATGGTGAACCTGACAGTGATTACACTCCAGGGGATGATGCTCCTTTAGATGATGAGGAGGAGGCTGCTGAGATAGAGAAGCACTACAGGAGACTAAGAGAAAGGTGAAGGCAGGGCAGCTAGAGGACCTAGATGATTGTTTCTTGCAAAGCCAGAGGTCAGAACCGACAATGCAAGCTAGTGATGAAGAAGGGAATGGAACCCCATATGCAGACAATGATGAGGAGTTAGTAGAGGAAATTGGTAGTGATGGGGAGGTGAGAATGAAAAGTAGTCAACATCCAAGGTACAAGAAGAAGGCATGTGTTCCTACATTTGAACCTGGGATGAAGTTCAACTGCAAGAAGCAATTGAAGAAAGCTATCACAACATATGCTCTTGCTGAGAAGAAAGTCATTAACTTTGTTAGGGATGATGCCAAGAGGGTTAGGGAAAATTGTGATTGGGGTAGCTATTCCCTGGGTATGTCTTCTTTCCAAGAATTCAAGGTCAGACAGTTGGCAGATAGTTATATTTGAGAACCTGCATGCTTGTCCACCTAGGAGGGATAACAAGATGGTTACCTCTGTTAGGATTGCTGAAAAGTATGGTAACTTCATATCTGTCAATCCTTCTTGGCCCCTGGCTGACATGAAAGCAACAGTCAAAGAAGAAATATTTGCATAAGCTTCTGTTTTTTTTTGAACCAAAGACAGTGGGGGAGGCCCCCATGGTATATTAATTTTCCAGAAATATGTACAAAGAAGGAAAAAGGCAAAAAAGGGAAGGAAAAAACAGTTAAATTACAACTGATCTATCCATGATTGAACTAGGGGCCTATAACATTCTTTGAGCCTAATTAAATGTAAGCTCAAATCTAACTTCAAGTTCATCAACCAGTTTTGCACTGAGAGTTGGATGCCTTGGAAAATAAGTCCATTCCTCTCCTTCCAGATATTCCATGAGGCAATTAAGAATAGCTCCATAAAGCAAGGATGCAAGACAACCACTTTTTGAGCCTGGATCCTTTGATGAAAATCCAAGTTAGGGTTCCATGTCCATCCTAGACGACTCCAACAAGCCGAACTAAAAGGACAAAGGAAGAACAGGTGATCTCTAGTTTCTCTGGCATTAGCTGAGCAAGAGAGGCAAAGGACTGAAGTATTGGGTGGCGCACAGTGTTTTCTATCAAGGAGATCCCTTGTATTAACCCTATCCATGAAGAAGAGCCACCCAAAGACCTTTATTTTCATATTGACTTTGGACTGCCATATCCATTTGATAGTAGGTGGGGGAGTCAGAGCCAGAAAACTGAGCTTGTAACAGAGCTGCGAAGTGAATTTCCCTGATCCCCAAATGAATGTACATGAATCATCAACCTCCCGTAAGGTAAGAGATTGGAGATTTTCTTGCATGTCCATATATTCATCAAACGCTTGCTGCGAGAGGGGTAGGAAGAATTGATCTTGGGGGCCTCTGGCCAAGTGTTGTGCAATAGAATCATTCCCATGCTTTGCGAAGGAGTATAAACGGGGATATTTGACGGAACGTATAACTCCCTCCCATAAATCATCCCAAAAAAGAACAGCTGTCCCAGAGCCTATAATTTGTTTTGCAATGCCTCTAAACAATATATCATACTGAAAGATGTCCCTCCACCAAAACGAACCACAACTTCTCACAATCTGAGGAACTGTGTCCTTGTAATAAGAGGACCAAATAAGATTTACCCAAGGTACCTGAGCTTTGCTGTAAAATTTGTGCAAATGTGTCATAAGTAGGGCTCTATTTTGGATTCTCAAATCAATCTTTGCATAAGCTTTTGTTTCAAAGCTGAAGAGAGCAAAGTGGCTTTTTATGAAGAAACACTTAGATGCTACTAGGGGGTAGTACCAAAAGATGTTGAATTATCAACTTGAGCTTCCCAGAAGTAACCCTGGTAGCATTGTGGTTGTGAACAGGGAAATTGGCTTGAATCCACAAGTTTTCAAGAGAATTTAGATCTGCTTAGATGCATGCAAAAAAGGATTCTCAGCTGGATGCAGGAGAGTTATTGGACTAGATGACTGCTTTTTCAAGGGAGCAACCAATGGAGAGCTTCTATGTGCTACAGGGAGAAATGCTAACAATCAGATGTATCCTATTGCATGGGTAGTGGTTACCAAGGAGAACAATGAGTAATGGGATTGGTTTATGGATTTGCTTTGCAGTGACCTATAAATTGATGCTGGAGCTGGTTGGGTCTTCATTTCAGACCAACAGGAGGTAATATGATCACACACTAATTCAGTCCCCTCTCATTTTCCATAACATGTTCCTGACTCAATTTTTTACTTGCTATGCAGGGTATCCTTAATGCTATGCAGAAATGGGCACTTGAGGCTAAACACAGGAACTGCGCTAGGCACATGCTAATCAGAAGAGACACTTCCATGACAAGCAATTCCAAAAGAAGTTTTGGAAGTGTGCAAATGCTCCTTGCAGGATGTTATTTAACCTTGCTAGGGCAAAACTTGTTCAGCTGATTCAGGCTGGAGCACAACCCATCCTCAACACACATCCTAAGCAAAGCATGGTTCAGGTTAGATTCTAACTGTGACTTAGTGGACAACAACATGTGTGAATCTTTCAACAAATGGAAACTAGAATCTAAGTTTTATCTAATAATCACAATGCTTAAGAAAATTAGGAGAAAAATGATGGTTAGGATCAGTGATCAGAAAACAAATGGTGCTAGATGGACAACTGTTGTATGCCTAGGTATTCTGAAAAAAACTTAATGTATACATCAGTGAGTTAGCTTTCTGCCATGCCATTTGCAATGGAGGTGATCGTTTTGAGGTTAAGCACCATGAACATAGATTTACAGTACACATGGACAAGAAAGAATTCTCCTATAGTTACTGGTAGCCATGCCCTATGTAATATCATGCATCTTTTATAGAACCAATGTGCTAGATGACTACATTGTACCTTGTTACTCTGTGGAAGCCTTCAGAAGTACATATGTTCTTGGCCCCAGGATGATAGAGAGCCACTCAATACTCCTAGATACATAAAGATGCCAGGCATACCAAGGACTGGAAGGAGCAGAAAAATGCATGAACCATCCAAGCCAACAAAAATGTCCAAGTTTGGGACAGTGACCAGATGCACAAGGTGCAAGCAGGTTGGGCACCAAAAATCTTGGTATGCAAAGCATAATGTTGCCGGTTCAGGCATAGTTGGTTCTTAACCAGTAGTATCTCCAGGTAGAGCTGGGACTTGGGCCGTGCTTTCTCGGGCCCTCAAACCTCTGCCTGGCTAGTTCTTACCTCTCTTGGCCACTGTCTCTCCCACCGACGAGGTCACCGCCGTCTCCAACTCATGCCACCCCTAATCCCACCAGTCGCCACTTTAACCACCGGAAGATAAAGAGAGATGATGAAATAGAGGAGAGAGGGAAGGAAGAGGAATAATCAGTCTATCTGCTGTTTAGCCTAGTGATGCATGCTACCTGCAGTGTACAACCAACTTCTTGGCGACCAGCCGAATACCAGCATTATTTTTGTAGTCGTATAGTTCCACAGAGAAGAACGCGTCGACCATGTCCCCTCGAAAAAAACATAAATTCCAGCTCTGCGACATCTGCCTTGCTGAAATCCTTCTTCCGGATGTTGCCGCTAGCCTCTTTCAGGTATATCTCTGTCGCATAGGTCGCATCGTCGCCGCTGCCTACGATGGGGATGCTGCGAAAAGGGAATGTGGTTGTTGTTACTCCCTCGGTTTTATATTATAATTCGTTTGATCTTCTTTTTAAGACAAACCTAGTTAAGTTTGACTAAATTTATAGTAAAATTTTAACAATATCTAATATATGAAATTAGTTTTATTAAATCTAACATTGACTATAGTTTGATAAAATATTTGTTTTGTGTTAAAAATATTAGTATATTTTTCTATAAATTTAGTCAAACCTAAAGAAGTTTAACTAGGAAAATATTCAAACGACTTATAAATATAATACGAAACAGAGGAAGTATCGTTGTTGTTGTTAAAAATCACAGAAGCATGAACACTTGGCACTTATTTTTACATTTTAAAAGAATCAGAGAGCAATGTAACTCACTTTAGGCGTACACTAGGACGATTCCCGTATTCCTTAATCACTTGCCGCCATTCAGAATTGCTCCCAAACTTCCGGAATGTTATCTCAGCTATTTCATCACAAAATTCTAGAACTTGTCTGAGATTCTCAGGGATGTCAACCACTATGCTCAACTTATTTGGTCGACCTTCACTGTCTTGATACAGACAAACTTCATAACGGACCCTCAAACCTATGCAACGAAGTTGTAGCGGATTATCGTTGTGCTCGATACATAAGCTCCATTCAAATTGGTATGGAAGAGAATTGGTGCGAAGGCCGGAAGTTAGACTTCTTTTGCCCAAACAAGAGGAAAAAGAAATAGAAACTTGGATGAACTCGAGTGAAATATCATTTGGGTTGAGGAAACCGCCGCTTAGCAGTTCTGGAAAATGCCTCAACCCACCGCTTAGCAGTTCTGGAAAATTATCCTCCTGCAAAAGAATTTCATGGTTTAGCCAATAAATTATACTATCAAATAGGGGTATAATCAGGTCAGATATGATTAGGGCAAAGTGTGATTGGGCTAGCTGTTCCCGGGTATGTCTTCTTTCTAAGAATTCAAGGTCAGACAGTTGGCAGATAGTTATATTTGAGAATATGCATGCTTGTCCACCTGGGAGGGATAACAAGATGGTTACCTCTGTTAGGATTGCTGAAAAGTATGGTAACTTCATATTTGTCGATCCTTCTTGGCTCCTGGCTGACATGAAAGTAATAGTCAAAGAAGAAATGTTTGCAGAAGCTTCTGTTTCTAAGCTGAAGAGAGCAAAGTGGCTACTAGGGGCAGTACCAAAAGTTGTTCAATTATCATCTTAAGCTTCTCAGAAGTAACCCTGGTAGCATTGTGGTTGTGAACAAGGAAATTGGCTTGGATCCACCAGTTTTCAAGAAAATTTAGATCTGCTTAAATGCATGCCAAAAAAGATTCTTAGCTGGATGCAGGAGAGTTATTGGACTAGATGACTGCTTTTTCAAGGGAGCAACCAATGGAGAGCTTCTGTGTGCTATAGGGAGAAATGCTAACAATCAGATGTATCGTATTGCATGGGCAGTGGTTACCAAGGAGAACAATGAGTAATGGGATTGGTTTATGGATTTGCTTTGCAGTGACATAAAAGTTGACACTAGAGATGGATGGGTCTTCATTTCAGACAAACAGAAGGTAATATGATCACACACTGATTCAGCCTCCTCTCATTTTCCATAACATGTTGATGACTTAATTTTTTACTTGCTATGCAGGGTATCCTTATTGCTGTGCAGAAATGGGCACTTGAGGCTAAACACAGGAACTGTGCTAGGCACATTTATGCTAATTGGAAGAGACACTTCCATGACAAGCAATTCCAGAAAAAGTTTTGGAAGTGTGCAAATGCTCCTTGATGATGTTATTTAACCTTGCTAGGGCAAAACTTGCTCAGCTGACTCAGGCTGGAGCACAACCCATCCTCAACACACATCCTAAGCAAAGCATGGTTCAAGTTAGGTTCTAACTGTGACTCAGTGGACAACAACGTGTGAATCTTTCAACAAATGGATACTAGAATCTAAGTTTTATCTAATAATCACAATGCTTAAGAAAATTAGGAGAAAAATGATGGTTAGGATCAGTGATTAGAAAACAAATGGTGCTAGATGGACAACTGTTGTATGCCTAGGTATTCTGAAAAAAACTTAATGTATACATCAGTGTGTCAGCTTTCTGCCATGCCATTTGCAATGAAGGTGATCGTTTTGAGGTTAAGCACCATGAACATAGATTTACAGTACACATGGACAAGAAAGAATTCTCCTATAGTTACTGGTAGCCATGCCCTATGTAATATCATGCATCTTTTATAGAACCAATGTGCTAGATGACTACATTGTACCTTGTTACTCTGTGGAAGCCTTCAGAAGTACATATGTTCTTGGCCCCAGGATGATAGAGAGCCACTCAATACTCCTAGATACATAAAGATGCCAGGCATACCAAGGACTGGAAGGAGCAGAAAAATGCATGAACCATCCAAGCCAACAAAAATGTCCAAGTTTGGGACAGTGACCAGATGCACAAGGTGCAAGCAGGTTGGGCACCAAAAATCTTGGTATGCAAAGCATAATGTTGCCGGTTCAGGCATAGTTGGTTCTTAACCAGTAGTATCTCCAGGTAGAGCTGGGACTTGGGCCGTGCTTTCTCGGGCCAGCCCAAGGCACAATGGCCTAGCACGAGGGAAAGCACGGCCCAGCACGACACGGCTATGGGCCGGGCCAGCATGGCCCGTAGTTGGGCCGTACTTGGGCTAGCCCAGCACGAAAAAGGCTCAAAGGCCCGAAGGCCGGCCTAGTACGAAAAAGGCCCGAAGGCTGGCCCGAGCTCTAGCCTAGCCGAGCGCGCGAGGAGTTAGGAGTGCGTGCAATTCGGGCCGGCCGGGAGGAGATCAGGAGGAAGGAGCGCCGAGCCGCCGAGCGCGTGCGTGCGTGGTGAGACTTCAGTGATGCGTTCAGTAACTGATGAGGTCAGCCGGTGGCTGCGCTGAATACTGATCAGTAACTTATGAGCAGTGCTTTCAGTCTTTCAGAATTCAGAGAGCCGTGCATGCATGGAAAGCATGATTTTTTTGGCTAATTAATTTTGGGATCACTTACCATTGGCGATTAGTATCGTGTATATCCACTGTCTAGTCAATTAAATTTTTGTTTGTGTTTTTCCAACTTTTTAAATGGCTAATGACCCGTGTCCTTGTTCACTGCAACGGTGCATGCATGGAATTATGGAAAGCATGTTCATTTGCGTGGAAGTTCAGAGTTCAGACGCATCGAACGGTCGAGGCGTCGACTGATGACTGATCATTGGTCGATCAGTATTCAGCACGGAGGAGTCGTTCAGTCACGCGTCATGGGCTCATGGCACGGCATGGCCATTGGTCAATCTGTCATCAGTCAAGGCGTCGAGCCGTTGAGGAGTCGTTCAGAGTTCAGACGCATCGCCGGCTGATAACCGAGGAGGCAAGGGAGAGGTGAAGAGCCTGGCGCCCAGCCCTAGCATACCCTATATAAACCATACCCATTTTTTTGATTTCAACACACTTCTTCTTCTTTCAACACATCTCCCCACCGTATCTATTTTTCATAGAAAATATGCGGAGGTCCAAAAAGCGTCAACACGAGTCAACAACTGGTCCATCCCAGAGGTCGGTCGATGCCCGACAGCTATCCCCAGGCATGGATGACTACGGGATGCATGATCGCCACATGGATGGTCTGGAGGGCGACGACGATGATCAGCCATCTCCTAGCGAGGCCAACTTCTCCGTTGACGCCAACGCCACGACGTTACCCTCACCAAATTCCGATAACCAGCCATCTGCCAGAAGAGCGGAGTGTTAGCAGCACTTCGAAGTATTCACTGAGATAGTTGATGGTAAAAGTATACCTCGTGCTCAATGCAAATATTGCGACAAAATTTTGTCTGCAGCTACTTCTTCAGGGACAGGCCATCTCAACCGGCATTACTTGGCGCATCTCAAGAAAAAGGCACCGGCAGGAGCAAGACAGACACAATTGTCCTTCGGCTCTGACGGTTCTGTAAGTACATGGATCTATGATCCAAAAATAGCTAGAGAAGAGATTGCTAAGTTTATTATTGCTAAGGATCTACCAATTAGAATGGGGGAAAGCAAACATTTTGAGAGAATGATCCAAAAAGCTTTTTGCCCACAGTACAAAAAGGTTTCTAGGAAAACCACCAAGAACGATATTACAACTATATATCATTCTAAGTTGAGTGTGTTGAAGCAAACTTTCAGTACTACTAGTTTTTCATTTGCTGTGACATCGGATATCTGGACATCCCAACACCAAAGAACATCTTACCTTAGTGTTGTTCTTCATTATCTTGACAACAAGCGGTCATTAAATAAGAGAGTCATAGGGTTCCAACTCATGACGTCACACACGGGAGATGCCATAGCCATGACAATCCTAGAGGTATTGAGAGAATTCAATTTACAATCTAGGGTTGTTTCTATTACTCTTGACAATGCATCAGCAAACACAACGGCCATGTCGATTTTGGAGTCGGATCTGCGAAGTTATGTTGGAGGCTTCGTTATTCATCAGAGATTCATTTGTCACATCATCAATCTCATCGTTCAACCAGGTAGTAATGTTATTAATAATTTATTGATTTTAGTGTATGCGGCATATTGCTTATTTATTTTAATGTATGCGACCTATTTGTTTTGCAGGCATAATTGTTCCGGATAAATTGTTAAACAAAATTCGTCGTTCTATTCGTATCATAGGAGGTAACACAGTGGTCAAAGCGAGGTTCCAGGACTACTGTAAAGCGAAGAAGAAACCTGGACGGATGTTTGGCATTGATGTCAAACATAGGTGGAACAAAACATACCTGTTGCTGCGACAGTTAAAAGGGTAGGAGGAGTTAATTTCTGTTTTCATCAGTTAGATGCATGTCAGAATGAAGGATACAACTAGACAATTATCCGAGAGTCTCGCGGTGATTAATTTCTTCCTCTTGTTTTGAATGGAATTTAACTCATGTAGACGCGGTGATTAATTTCTCAAGGGAACAGTGCCATGCACTCATGCAGATGTGCATGGTCGCCTTGTCTGTTGCTGTGCCGCATGCGGCATGCCCAGAAGGCCAGAACTAAGTGCGTGGTCACTCAGACTGACACTCAAACTTCAGCCGTTCAGACTTCAGTAGTTCAATGTGTGTGCGTGCGTGGCCGACGCCCGACGCGTTCAGTCGTTCAGAAACTTCAGATATGGCCGGCCGCGTCGCCGCGACCCGCGAGGAGTCACGCAGCCGCAGCGTTCCAGGCTTCTAGCCGCAGCCGTCTCCTGCGCTCCTGACGTCACGCGTTCAACCGAGCCGCTGAACCGAAGAGTCGATCGGTAGCCGCCGAGAGTCGTTCAGATCAGTTCAGTGTTCAGACGCGTCGCCGGCCGGCGGACCGGCCCTGGCATACCCTATATAAACCATACCTATTTTCTGATTTCAACACACTTCTTCTTCTTCTTTCAACACATCTCCCCACCGTATCTATTTTTCATAGAAAATATGCGGAGGTCCAAAAAGCGTCAACACGAGTCGACAACCGGTCCATCCCAGAGGTCGGTCGATGCCCGGCAGCTATCCCCGGGCATGGACGACTACGGGATGGATGATCGCCACATGGATGGTCTGGAGGGCGATGATGGTGATCAGCCATCTCCTGGCGAGGCCAACTTCTCCGTCGACGTCGACGCCACGACGTTGCCCACACCAAATTCCGATAACCAGCCATCTGCCAGAAGAGCGGAGTGTTGGCGGCACTTCGAAGTATTCACCGAGATGGTTGACGGTAAAAGTATACCTCGTGCTCAATGCAAATATTGCGACAAAATTTTGTCTGCAGCTACTTCTTCAGGGACAGGCCATCTCAACCGGCATTACTTGGCGCATCTCAAGAACAAGGCGCCGGCAGGAGCAAGACAGACACATTTGTCCTTCGGCCCTGACGGTTCAGTAAGTACATGGACCTATGATCCAAAAATAGCTAGAGAAGAGATTGCTAAGTTTATTGTTGCTGAGGATCTACCAATTAGAACGGGGGAAAGCAAACATTTTGAGAGAATGATCCAAAAAGCTTTTTGCCCACAGTACAAAAAAGTTTCTAGGAAAACCACCAAGAACGATATTACAGCTATATATCGTTCTAAGTTGAGTGTGTTGAAGCAAACTTTGAGTACTACTAGTTTTTCATTTGCTGTGACATCGGACATCTGGACATCCCAACACCAAAGAACATCTTATCTTAGTGTTGTTCTTCATTATCTTGACAACAATCGGTCGTTGAATAAGAGAGTCATAGGGTTCAAACTCATGACGTCACACACGGGAGATGCCATAGCCACGACAATCCTAGAGGTATTGAGAGAATTCAATTTACAATCTAGGGTTGTTTCCATTACTCTTGACAATGCATCAGCAAACACAACGGCCATGTCGATTTTGGAGCCGGATCTAAGAAGTTATGTTGGAGGCTTTGTCATTCATCAGAGATGCATTTGTCACGTCATCAATCTCATCGTTCAACCAGGTACTAATGTTATTAATAATTTATTGATTTTAGTGTATGCGGCATATTGCTTATTTATTTTAATATATGCGACCTATTTTTTTGCAGGCATGATT
Source organism: Oryza longistaminata (assembly GCA_009805545.1). NCBI lineage: Eukaryota > Viridiplantae > Streptophyta > Magnoliopsida > Poales > Poaceae > Oryza > Oryza longistaminata. The sequence goes on from CM020183.1 coordinate 34,717,384, forward strand.
GTTCTGGATAAATTGTTAAACAAAATTCGCCGTTCTGTTCGTATCATAGGAGGTAACACAGTGGTCAAAGCGAGGTTCCAAGACTACTGTAAAGCGAAGAATAAACCTGGACGGATGTTTGGCATTGATGTCAAACATAGGTGGAACACAACATACCTGTTGCTGCGACAATTAAAAGGGTATGAGGACTTAATTTCTGTTTTCATCAATTCGATGCATGTCAGAATGAAGGATACCGATGACGACGGTGATGGTGAGATTTTGATTCTCACCGATCAGGATTGGGAGATTGCTACACGTGTGCGTAAATTTCTGAAGCCCTTTTATAATGCTACAGTTCAATTATCAGGAATTTACTATCCTACATCTTGTTTGGTGCTTGAGTGGATTTGGAAGCTGGCACTTGTTTTGGATGAAAACCGGTCTGATCGTATTCTGTCTTCCATTGTTAAACCCATGGAAGAAAAATTTCTCAAATACTTCACCGCTATACCTCACCTTTATTGCTTTGCTTTGATACTTGATCCTCGCAAAAAGTTGGAAATTGCCAAGGTTGCCATGAACTCAATAGGTGATGCAGTGGGGCTTGATTATTCTGAAGCTTTTCAACGTGTCAATAATGAGCTCTATAGGGTTTTCCGTCTGTACCGAACCAAGCTTGGTGGTACTCCCCGAGTTCCTGAGCAGACCTCACAAAAGAAAGCAAGCAAGTCAAGTGCACTAAATTTGTGGAAGCAGCATACAGGCAAGGACCAAGCCTCTCCATCCTCACAGAACAAATTAACATGGAACCCGGATTCAGAGCTTAACCACTACCTCATCACCGATCATACTAAGCATGATCCGACGCTTGATGGCGACGATGTCGATCTCCTTGGGTGGTGGAAAGAGAAAGAGCGAACTCTTCCTGTGTTAGCTCACTTTGCTCGAGATATTCTTCTGGTTCCGGCCTCCTCCGTTTCTTCCGAGCAAGCATTCAGTGCTACTGGAAGAATTATTGAAGAACGAAGGTCATGCCTAACACCCGAGACGGTTGAGTCAATCTTTTGTCTTAAAGACTGGATGGAAGCAGATGAACGAACACAACACCGTCTAGATGATCAAGAGCTTGCCGATGCAATGGAAGACGCATTGGCGGAAATTTGCCTTACCAAAGATGATGGTGCTGTTGATCCGGAGTAATTGATGCTATAATGTAAAATAGTTGTTGTACTCTTTTTTCCTTACGGGGGAACCCTACTCTAGGGCGTAAGGTTTTTAACGAGGCAACAACTATATATTCAGATTATTAATATATATATATTTCCCCCAATTTTATTGTCTCAAGTTATTTACGATATTATGTCAATTCTAATTGTGTTCATTAAGCCATATACATTATTATCTCATTGTTTTTTCATTTTCCCTATCTTATTTTTCCCTCCATTATTTTAGTTTCCCCCTCATTTTCCCTCTCTTATTTTTCCCCTCCCCCAATTTTTCCCCTCTTACTTTTTCACTTATCGGGCAGACTGCAGACTTGCAGAGCACAAGTCAGGCTAGAACCATAGGGCCTAGGCTGGCAGCCGAGGCGTCGGCGGCGGCCCAGCAGGCGGCGCAGTGCAGGCAGTGGCCGGCCCTCGGCAGGCAGCCTGTTGCGGCGGCTCTCGGCGTCCGGCGCGCGTGCCGCGGTCGCAGCACGGCGGCGGCTTCGGCGTCCGCAGCCGGATGCGGGAAGCGCAGCAGGAGCGGAGGCAGGCCATCGGCGGCTTCTGCACGGCGTCGGCGCGGCGCCCAGCAAGGCGGCGGCCTGATCTCGTCGGCTGCCTCGGCTAGGCCTAGAGCTCGGGCCCTTCGGGCCTTCTTCGTGCTGGGCCGGCCTTGAGGTTTTTTTTGGTGTGTGTAGCCCAGGCACGCCCCAATTGGCCATGCCGTGCTCGTGCGCCTGAGCGTGTCCTCGAAACTTGGCCGCAGCACGGCCATACGGTGGCCTCGTGCCGCGCCCGGCCCATAGCCGGTGTCGTGCTGCGGCCATGCTTTTCCTCGTGTGGCCATCGTGCCTTGGGGCGGCCGAGAAAGAAGGCCAAGTCCCAGGTCTACCCCCGCCGCCCTGCCTCCATGTGGGTTCGCATTTTGGCACCGCATTACTTTCCTATTTTAGTATATTTAATGCAACTAAAGTTTTTGTAACCCTCAAGTTTTACACATCTAAAGTTTATACACCTAGGGTGTGTTTGGATAATGGAAATGGGGTTAACGTGGGATTGTTGATTGGGCAAATGAACGAAGGGTTAGGGTTAAGAATGAATGGTTAGGGATTTAAAGATGGGTAAGGAATCATTTCCCTTCCATTTGCCAACACTGCCGCTACCAGTTTAGAGACCCAAAGTTTTATAAGTCAAAAATTTATATATCCGCATTCAAATTTGGGAATTTGAAATTCACAATATTTTTTTTAATCTATATTATTTCTATACATCTAAAGTTTATAAGTCACTAAGTTATATACCCGATTCAAATTTGAATTTTGAATTTTCCTATTCAAATTTGAACTTGAATTAAATAATTTTTTATATTAGTATTTCTATAGCATCTAAAGTTTAAATACACCTAAAGTTTAATAGACCAAAGTTTATAAAGTCTAAAAGTTATATACCCGATTCAAATTTGAATTTTTGAATTCAAATATTAGTTTAAATGACCTCAAGTTTTAAGTCAAAAAAGTTTACATACCCGTTTCAAATTTGAATTTTGGAATTCAAATTTTTTTTTTATATAGTAATTTTTTCTATACTAATTTTTCCAACTTTGTTTTTTTTATTTTTTTTTTAAAATTTAATGGTGTAGTAGGAAGAGAAGAAGGAGAGGAGGAAGGGAGAGAGTTTAAACGTATAGGGGGATGGGGTGTGATCGCCAGGAGCGGTCACCCCGCCCATAAGCCTCCCCATTGGTTGTTTTCGTACGATGAAAACAGGACTCTTTTTCAAGCAAAGCAACAAAGGCCCGGTTTTAGTTGGCAAAAAATTTGTTTTGAGGTGTCACATCTGATATACGGACACACATTTAAGTATTAACATCAGTCTAAATAACAAAACATACAAGATTCGCCTGAAAACTGCGAGACGGAATTATTAAGCCTAATTAATCCGTGATTAGCAAATGTTTACGGTAGCACCACATTGTTAGATCATGGAGCAATTAGGTTTAAAAGATTCGTCTCGCAATTTACACGTAATATGTGTAATTATTTTTTTCCTATATTTAATACTTCATACATGTGTCCAGACATTAAATGTGACGAGGTAAAAAATTTTACTCCTACATGGGATCTTAGGCTGTGTTTAGATCCAAAGTTTGGATCCAAACTTCAGTCATTTTCCATCACATCAACCTGTAATACACACACAACTTTTCAGTTACATCATCTCCAATTTCAGTCCTTTTCCAAACTTTGCAACGATCTAAACACAGCCTTAAGTTTGGATTTTGGTTGAAATTGTAAATAATGTGACTGAAAAGTTGTGTATGTATGACAGGTTGATGTGATGGAAAAGGACTGAAGTTTGGATCCAAACTTTGGATCTAAACACAGCCTAAGATCCCATGTAGGAGTAAAATTTTTTACCTCGTCACATTTAATGTCTGGACACATGTATGAAGTATTAAATATAGGAAAAAAATAATTACACATATTGCGTGTAAATTGCGAGACGAATCTTTTAAACCTAATTGCTCCATGATCTAACAATGTGGTGCTACCGTAAACATTTGCTAATCACGGATTAATTAGGCTTAATAAATTCGTTTCGCAGTTTACATGCGGAATCTGTAATTTGTTTTGTTATTAGTCTACGTATAGTACTTTAAATTTGTGTCCATATATCTATTGTGGCACGCCTAAACTTTTTACCCCTGGATCTAAACACAGCCATAAAATAGAATAGAATTGAATTGCGAAAGGGCCTGTAGCCTAGTGTTTACAAGAGCCTTAGTAGCACCTTAGGTCCGGGGCTTGACTCCTCATGGGAGCGAATTTTATAGGATTTAACGGCTCTGTGCTTTCATTGGTAGGCGACGTACTCGTCGACAGCGAGGTGCCTGTGGTGACTTCGTCAATCTCTAGGATTTACCGGCCCAGTCTTCGAAGATGCTCATAGGGGTAGGGTTTGCGTGCATGCGTTCGTAGGGGTGAGTGTGTGTGCGTTGTGAGTATCGGTGTTATACTGTGTAATTTTAAAAAAATAGAATTGAATTTAGAGGGTATTTAGATTCAAGGTGTAAAGTTGTTCATAGGGTGTTTGCTTCAGTAAACCGCGAGACGAATTTATTAAGCCTAATTAATTCGTCATTAGCACATGTTTACTGTAGCAACACATTGTCAAATCTTGGAACAATCAGGCTTAAAAGAGATGTCTCGTAAATTAGTCGCAATATGTGCAATTAGTTATTTTTTTAGCCTAGGGACTCAATTGAATCATATAATACTGAACAGAAGGGGCACCAGATTTGCATCTCCTATTTTGTTAAATATTAAGTTAATTCACTCCCTGCTAATTCTATATAAAGAAAAAATCCCATAAACTTTTCTTTCTAAGATAGGGCTAATTATGTAATGTTCTTTTTCGCAAACGCGCAAAAAAATATGTAATGTTCCAGGATTAGTGATTCTAAACAAGAGAAAACACGATGTTTTACCAGACAAATACATGACGAGAGTGGCAGCCTGGCAGGATAACAACTAACAATATTATCAGGGCCTTGATGTAGCAGAGATTGTAAATAACAGGGTAGATATCTACTTGGCACTTGCACTCCAAGCCTCTTCATGTCAAGTTACCAGATATGATAAATATATACTTGCATAACATACAGCGCAAATTTCATCTTTACGCAACAAAAAAATTGTAAATAGTACATCACTACACAGAGGCATTTTCTACCCAAAAATTTAACCATCACTACTGAAGCAAGTATTCCATGAAAAAAAATAAATACAATACCATTTGTTAACAAGGCCTCAGAGCCTTGGCTGGTGGCATGGGCAACCAATCAAGGACCATTTGTTACATTAGTCTACTAAATTCAAAAACAAGAAACCCATAGACACCATCAAGGCTTTCCACAGCTTGTAAATAAAACATTCTACGCCAATGGATAAAACACAACTTCCAAATCCAGCATTCAAAGACAAGATTTATCTGAACCTGCTAAGCGCTCAGCATCTCCACATGGAAGAGACACGTACAAACAGAACGGCTGAATAAGGTTTTGCATTCTAAGAGGAATTCTATGAACAGTGAAGAAGAAGCTATACAGACATTCCATTGAACTTGAATGCCTATAACTTGTAAGTGTACTAATACATTGCATCGACCGAAGTATAAGATTAAATATATCTAGTGCTATTAAATTTGATAATAGCGGGGCACTAAGTTTAACTTATAGACAAATGCAATTGCCATGACTGAAGACTCATCCCTATATATGCCCTTGATTTGATTCTCCCAAGTTAACAAGGAGAAAGCTTGGACATTATATCCTTAATAAGACCTGGGCAGCTACTGATTAAGTGCCCAAACCCATTAGTTTCCATGACGGCCTTCAGAGATCTTGACGACCTGAGGAACTTCAAGCATGCTTCCTTAAGCATGTGGCAGCTGTGCTGCTCAGCTAGTACCAGAATGTTCGCCACGGAGTCTGTGTCAATGTGCTTAGACAAATTATGTTCACAAATCAGCTTCATCCTCTCCAGATTGTACCTGTCAGCCGCGACAAGCAAATGCTGAGCCATTGCAGCTTCGTCTTGCTGCTTTATCTCAGGCAAATCGTCCGTGTAAACAAAGGTAAGCATAGCCCTGAACACTTCTTCCTCCATGTCATCGATTCTTATGGCACCTCTGGTGGTACTCTCCCTCATCCTGCCATAGAGCTGCGCCTTGAAGACCGGAGAGCGCGCCGCGAGCACCGATCGGTGTGCATCGAATTTCTTCTTGCCCACCTGATATCAAATAATTAGAAAGGGTGAGACTTCCAACCCAGGTTGTCTAGCCCACCACCCTGTGAAGCTAGCTGGAAGACTCCTGAACGTTTCTCTCCTACCTGGAACTTGACATCCGCGCCTTGTTTGCTCAGCAGAAGATCACCGAATTGCCGGCGCATGTCTGACGGCGGCACCACGATGAGCGGCATCTCCTCCTCCGTGCGGAAATCTGTAATGACGACGACGTTTATCCGGATCTTGAAACAATCATCCTTGAGATGCTCTGATTCCTCCAAAGATTCCCTTTTCATGAAATCAAAACCCCAACCCTTCTTATGCTCCATGAAGTTGACCACCCTGGTGGTGAATCTGTAGGACGATACCGGATTCCCCTCCATGTCGAGTAAACTGAAGATGGCCTTCGCCTCCACGGCCTCGCTGCAGGCCTCGGCGTCATCGAGGCAGAGGTAGAAGGCCACGAAATCGGCTTTCTCGGGTCGATTCCCATTGGGGTAGTACAGCACGTGCCAGGTGTGGCCTCCTGCACGGAACGGCCGAGACCTGATGCTCTTGCCACTGGGGACGGCCTTGGTGAGGGAGTACCCGACGATCTTGAGCACGTGGTGACCGTTCACCGTGGCGGCGACGATGGCGGAGGCGGAGCTTGAGGAGGCCCCGTCGGAGGCGGCGGCGGCGAGCGAGGAGGCGGTCATGGCGCGCGGCGGTGGATGGTGGTCGGCGAGAGGTGACCACGGTGTATCCCGTCGCCGGCGGGAGGAGAGGAGGGAGGCGACGGCGAGGGATTTTGAGGGTTTCTTTTTAATTAATTTGTTATTTCTTTTTTCTGTTCTTCTGAAGAAGAGAATGCTGCTGTTGTATTGGACTTCTTTTGTGGCTGAAATCCGTGACGTGCGATACAGATCAGACGGCCACGCATCGAGAATAAGTTTTGGAAATTTCTCAAAGACTAATAAATGACGCTTCATAAAAGTTTGGAAAAAAAAAATCTATCTAAATAACCCTAGAAGAACTCGCTAGTGTTTCTGTTTCTCCCCTGAAACTCAATTTAATACATAATAAATCCTATCGCATGCCAATTTATCTTCTAACTTTCCTTTCAATGCCATCCTAATCCCTTTATTAGCCAACATATGAGAGTACTACTCCTACATACCTATACAAATCATCCCACTACTAGAAATTCTCTGCTTCCTGTACTTCCACGTCACCCCATTTTATCCCCACCGTTCGACCTCAATCAAGCGATCGATCTTCCACCCGGCTTTCCCCCATCCCGCATCGCGCATCTCCTCTTCCGCATCTCGATGCTTTGCCGGCCCCACGCGCATCGACCCCTCTCTCCCACATCGCTCCTCTCCGCGTCGCTCCCCTCCTAGCTCTTGCCACATCTCCGGTCTTTGACAAAAATTAATTCGTTTCCCACGGTTTCTTCCTTCCCTCGAACCGTCGGCCTCCTAGCCTCCTCCACTTCAAGAAATTGGAAGGGCATTCGTCTGCTTGGTCGGCTCCAAATGGGAAATAGCACGCCAAAATCGACCTGTTCGTCTACGCCCACGTCCAAATCACCTCCTACAGCCGCAGGTAATGCCCACGTCCAATTTCCCTCCCGCAGCCGCAGGTATGGTTCTTCCTGGTCTGGAGCCAGATAGGTCTTCATCTGCTCATTTTTTCTTCTTATTTAGAAAATCATTAGTCACACGATTTTGTTTGCTACTTACCCTCACAGTGACACAATATCAAGTGATAGATTTGGTTTCGGTATTCTCCAGCCTATTGCGAAAGGAATTTTGGTTCCCTCTATTTGGTCAGGTATTGAAATTTACTTAATTTGTTTACTTCCTTGAATTTTTTACGAGGACTCGAAGATCAAAGGTATGTAAACTTAATTACTCTAAGACTAGGTGTATTACTCTAAGCTACACTGAACCTATCATTTGTTTTGCTTTGCCTTCAGATTGCAAGTCATTGCCCTCGGCGGATTATTTACCAACACTGTAGAATCTAATGGCTTTGGACTATGTTCACAGGATTTGCAGAAATATCTATATCCATCATAAGATACAAACTTCATAAGAGGTAAGGCATTTTCTTTCATAGTTCAAGTTTCTTCTCACATGAATTATGACAATTAAGCTCTCAAAGGTCACACTGTGATTAGTTCAGTGACAAACTTGATACAGGTATATATTCTTCTCTATTTCCCATTGTACATTCAGTCTTATAAGCTACAGTTTAGTGATTGATGTTACTTCATTCTTCAGGTCGGTGTTCTTTTGGATTGGACTATGGTGGATGCTCTTTGTGATTGCAGCATTCTTCTACACTCACTCAAATTTTAGGAGATCTAAAGGTTAGTGCAGCTATTTATCTTCGGCTGTACAGATTTTTCAGTCCAAAATACTTAAAGTGGTTTCATTTTTATTGATACACACTTTGCACCCGGGATGAATGATTAAATTTCTTATCAGCTGGACTTGGATTATCAATACAATGTAGAGAAAATTAAGATGGGTAGGTCTGTTAATAGCATATAGATTTGGTGCTAGCAGCAAGCACATCATTTTTTTTTTGTCAGAGCACAAAAGAAGACCATTCACAAATAAACAGGGAGTCAAGGACATTGTTTAGGTATTTCACATTGCCCATTTGAAAATTTATTTCCATAATATTTCTGCATATTTCAAGATATTCAACCTCATCATCTTTTGTCTTTTCAGGACACGTATGTAACTACTTTGTGTGCAGGGCCTCTTCAAACAAGGGAAAATGTTATGAGTTATACAGCTCAAGGGTAATGGCAAAACACACTTTACCAAGGTGTAATTGGATTTTGCTTTTATTTACCCTATATGTCATATATGCTGCCCTTTTTCTTACTAGAAGCCTCAAGCTTCAAACTTTGAGTGATTTAGCTCATCACTGACACTTGGATGCAAAGGATAAAGAACAATGCTATTTTTTTGTGTTTGTGGTTTAACATAGCCTTTTCAGATGAAGACATAATTACTAGGCTTCATCTAACGTGGAGCTAAGATACAAGGATCAGATTTTGATAAGAACCACTATGTGTTTACTTGATTTTCAAAATGCCACAACTGCTTAGGGCATATGGTGTTTGGTTCCATGAAGTTATCAAAAATCAAATGAAGTCAGTGCCATACTTTTTAATTGAAGTAGAATGTACAGTTCAACTATTACTTTGTCATATAAGCAAATTATTCAAATTCGCGAATGTGCTTTGTGTTTTTACCAATTTTCTGTTTTTTCCTACTTAAATCAGTCAACCAATTTAATTTTTTAAGTTTATTACTATGAATTCCCGCTGCAATGCGCGGGATATCATCTAGTTATATTTATAGTTTGGCCATCAACTATAAATCTTCATAAAAGAGGGAGAAACAAAAGTTCGGTAGGGATGGAATCATGGAAGAAACCACCGGAAGGTAAATTGATGGTTAATGTTGATGCAGGTTTCGACGTGGACTCGGGGAGTGGCAGTACGGGTGTGGTGATACGAGATGCTTATGGAGCTTGTGTTGCAGCAACTCAAGAGTATCTACCAATGTTCCGGATGCATATATGACGGAAGCTTATGCTTTGAGAGATGGCTTAATGCTGGCTCAAAGATTGAGAATTAATAGGAAAATATTCCAGTCAGATTGCTTGCAGGTTCTCGATACTATGTTGAATGGAGGTTATTCGGAAATAGCCTTAGCAACTATTTACGAAGAATGTAATCTAATATAGAGAAGTTTTGATAGCATATCTATTGAACATTGTAATAGAGAAGCAAACAAAGTTGCTCATGAATTGGCCATGGTAGCTCTTAGTAGGAAAGAGTCTTGCACTTGGGTCGATGAATCTCCTGGCTATATTCTAAGCACTTTGGCAAACGATGTAACAATGTTTAATGATCAATAAAGTTAGCCGAATGGCATTCCCTCAAAAAAAAAACTGGCCATAAGTGGAGGTGGACTCATAAGGGAAAACACAAAATATCTAGTAGTAGTATCTTACAATCCAGAAAAAAAATAGAGGAACATGTAAACATGGAAGAAAATTTTGATTTCACAAGTTGCATCTATTGGAACAGGTACATAGGTAGAAAATATGACTGACAATGCTTATCATTCATACACCAGTCAGTTGTTCATGTCAAGCAATGGAACGAGTCACTATTTGTCTTTAAAATAGTCTACCAAAAACTGAAATTCCCACATGAATATATTCCTTATCTCTAAAATGATCACCATTTTCTTTAACTTTTTATATGATAGTAATAAAGCCAGATAGAGCACACTTTTTGCAAGTGCTTCATATTACTCATTTATCAGCAAATGTGATGCATGGAGAAGATAAACAGATAGTACTTCTTAACTTGTGAGAAGTAATATATGTCATAGTACCTCTGCCTTTATCTCGCAACGTACGTATAGCTGCATACGCCTTATCCTGAGCTCACCAGTAGCACAGCTGCACAGGTTCCAATTATCCCATGGCAGAGGGCTATCCCGGTTCAAGCATCTCGTCATATTTCCCGAATCTTTCCATCATGCCTACTGTTAACTGGTTCATTAATACACAGCAGAGCAACTTGTCTACTGCTTCCCCCAATTTTCCCATTTTGATGTATGGCACGCAACAAGCTCAACAGTCGTCACTTTCTGATAGAAATTAGTATAGTCAGTCACTGTTTTTTCCATGCAAATTATGTGTAAAAGCATTGAGAACAAACAGTATCAAGACCTAAAAGGGTTTAAATGGATACAAAATTCAAGAAATAAGAAAAACGTTTTTGCATCTTGGAATATACTGCTTTTGTTATTGATCCAGCCACTGATCTTTTCATTTGTCCATCAGAATCCAGTTGCTAACATGAGCCACTGATCCACCTGATTGAGTAAAGGATATATATGTTTCCTCTCTACAAAATGATGGGCAAATCTCCTACGTAATCGAGAACAAAAAAGTGATTTGTGCCTCCTTTTATGTACTCCCTCTGTTTCACAATTTAAGTCATTCTAGCATTTCCCACGTTCATATTGATGTTAATGTATCTAAACATATATATATGTCAAGATACATTAACATCAATATGAATGTGGGAAATGCTAGAATGACTTACATTGTGAAACAGAGGAAGTAGCAAGATTTTCTTATCCCCTGTACAGAAAAGGCATGGGGCCCTAGGGAATCAACTGATGAC
>CM020183.1:34728594-34753044 GCA_009805545.1 Oryza longistaminata
TAATTAGAACGGGTGAGGACTTCAAACCCAGGTTGTCTAGCCCACCAACCCTGTGAAGCATAAGCGAAAGGACTCCTGAACGGTTTCTCTCTACTGGAACTTTGACCATCCGCGCTTGTTTGCCTGCAGGAAGATCCAACCGAATTTGCCGCGGCCATGTTGACAGCGCGCACCACGATGGAAGGCGACGATTTACACTCCTTCACGTGTGGATCTGTAATGATGACGACGCAATCTGATCTTGAAACAATCATCTGAGATACTCTGTTCCTCCGAAAGATTCCCTTTCATGAAATCAAAACCCCCAACCCTTCTTTGATCTCATGAAGTGGACCAGCCCTGGTGGTGAATCTGTAGGCAGACGATACCGGATTCCCTCCATGTCGAGTAAACTGAAATGGCCTTCCTCCAGCCTCGCTGCAGGCCTCGCGATCATCGAGGCGATTGGGGGTAGAAGCACGAAATTCGGCTTTCTCGGCTCCGATTCCATTGGCGTATACAGCATGTTGCAGGTGGGGCCTCCCGTGCGCGCGAACCGCCGAACCTGATGCTCTCTGCCGATTGGGATGGCCTTGGTGAGGGAAGTACCACCCGGACGGATCTTGAGCACGTGGTTGAGCCGTCACCTTGGCGGCGACATGGCGAGAGCGGGCTTGAGGGAGCCCCGTCGGAGGGCGGCAGCGGCGGCGAGGAGGCGGTCACTAGGTGCGCGGCGGATGTGTGGTCGGCCCGACAGGTGGACCACGGTGTTTCCACGCCGCCGCGGGAGGAGAGGAGGCAGGCGACGACGAGGATTTGAGGGTTTCTTTTTAATTACGGCCCGTTTGGTTGGAGGGAGTTTTTAAGGAGGTCAGGAGTTTAGAGGGATGAGGCTATTACTATTTGTTTGGTGGGAGACATGGGAATTTTGTGGGATGGGGATGAGAATTGAGGAATGAACTCTCTCCTTTTCAATACCTAGGTAGGGGTGTAGTTGGGAGGGGAATTCCTCCTTTACTTCGCCTAAAGAAAAATCTCAGCCATCCATTTCATTAATGACTAACTCTCCAACTAAACTCCATATCAATTTCCAGCCACCTCTAACCAAACAAGAGAGACTGGATGGAAAAATCAAATTTCCATCTTAATCTCACCATCAATTCCTCGTGTAAACTCCTAATCCCCTTCCCTCAAATTGCCAAACAAGCCGTAATTGTTATTTCTTTTTCTATTCTTCTGAAGAAGAAGAAAGTGTAGACGAGGCAGAGAATGCTGCTGTAGTATTGACCCCTTTTGCGAAAATACTTCTAATCGATCGTCCGATCCAAACATAAAAATCGGACGGTCTTGACTCCCTCTCTGACACTAGTGACCGCACATCAGCACATGCACTGCATGCACCTTTGGCCAGTGACTTCTACTGTTATACCTGTATAGCTCCCTCTCCACTCCATGCTTTGCATGCATCATTTAATAATATATCAAAACGATTTTTCTCCTAAATTACTTATCCAATCTACAATCCGATTACACCATTGTATTCGTTGTAATTAAATCTTTACAACAAAATGTCACATGATTATATTCTAATAAAAAAATTCATATGTTTCAATCTGCTTAATTCTTTGTTTTATACGTATAGCGATATGTTTCAACGTGTGTCTTCAACAGGTTTCACAAAAATTTCCAAACTAAATGTACTACTCTCTCTCCACCTCATCCATACATGCATGCATTTTAACAAGTTTCAAAAATATTTTTTCTCCTAAACTAATTATCCAATCTTACGATCCGATCACACCGTTGTATTCTTTGTAATTAAATCTTTACAACAAGATATCACATGACTATATTTGATGAAGAAAACATTGTTTCAATCCATTAACATTTGGTTGTTTCATATGTGATAGCGCATATGTTTCAACGTGTATCTTCATTCATGTTTCATAAACTTTTTAAATTTTCAGTTGCTGATTTTTTGTTTCACACTAAATAACTTTGTTTCACTTGTTCTTGTTTAGTAACTGGAACATTTGACTGAACTGTTTTTGTTTTGCCGCATACGCAGGTGTGTGATGACGCGCGGCGTCCGATATTTGTGGAATATCGGACGTCCGACGCGGAGTTCTTCCCCTTCTTTGTGGCTGAAATCCGTGACGTGCGATTACAGATCAGACGGCCACGCATCGAATAAGTTTTGGAAATTTTCTCAAAAGCTAATAAACGACGCTAGTGGTTTCTGTTTCCACTGAAACTCAATTTAATACATAATAAATCCTATCGCATGCCAATTTATCTTCTAACTTTCCTTTTCAATGGCATCCTAATCCCTTTATTAGCCAACATATGAGAGTCCTAATTTATTTATAGTTGGCCATCAACTATAAATCTTCATCAAAAAGGGAGAGACAAAAAGTCGGTAGGGATGGAAGAAACCACCGCGAAGGTAAATTGATGGTTAATGTTAATGCAGGTTCGATTGGACTCAAGGAGTGGCAGTACAGGTGTGTGATACGAGATATCTATGGAGCTTGTGTTGCAGCCAACTCAAGAAAATCTACCACATGTTCCGGATGCACATATGCGGAAGCTTATGCACTGAGAGATGGCTTAATGCTGCCCAAGATTGGGAATTAATAGGATAATGATCCAGTCAGATTGCTTGCAGGTTGTCGATACTATGTTGTATGTAGGTTATTCGGCAACAGCCTTAGCAACTATTTACGAAGAATGTAATCTAATATGGAGAGGTTTTGATAGCATATCTATTGAACATTGTAATAGAGAAGCAAACAAAGTTGCTCATGAATTGGCCAGGGTAGCTTTTAGTAGGAAAGAGTATTGTACTTAGGTACGATGAATCTCCTATCTATATTCTAAGCACTTTGGCAAACATGTAATTTAATGATTCAAAAAGCTAGCCCAATGGCATTCCCTAAAAAAGGAAAAAAGGAATCACTTTGTTTTTGAAAGACTGAGCTTAGGAAATAATAAGAGGCATTTTTAGCAAGGCATGGAAATCTCTTCTTTGGACTCTGAAAGTCTTGTTCTGATCCATCAAGGCTGCAGATGTTGAAACTAAAGGAGGACTGATAATGATTGGGCCTAATATGTGCAGATGAAATGAATTTTCAGTTAATTAGGAATACACTTTACAGCTCTATTTTACCAGTTTTGAACTGAACCCCACGCATCATCAACCGCAAAAGAAAAATGCAGATGAGCCAGGGAAATTGTCACATCCACACCTGCCTTTTCATGGAATCAGAGCTGCTAAATATCACAAGAATATCTACGCACATATCACAAACACAAGAAAGTTCAGAACAAATTCCCGAGAATGCGACCTCAAACAGTACTCTCCAGTCGTATAGAATACGATGCGATTAAGTTTTTACCTCCTAACATGCCATGCGAATGAATTAGCCTTGACAAAGTGGCCATAGACATGGTAGTGTAAATATAATTTCAGTTCTAATTTAGTAATTTTGAACAGGTTGTGAGGATTGGTATACTGAGTCATGCATGCAAACACTGATTATATATACTTGCAAGAGCTAAATACAGCACATAGTGTAGATATTCGCCAATTTTATCCCAAAGCAAACAGTAAATTTATTCAGATCATACCATAAACAGATGTGCATACACTATTGCTAAATGTTAATTTGTTCAGTTCGTGCTAAGTCTATTTAAAAACAAAATTCCATCTCATTGTCCTACTAAGATATGGAGAATCATATAATGTCATCTGATTAGTGATTTTAAACGACATGATAGAACATGATGTTTTACCAAGCACATGCCAATAGAATGACAGAGTAAAAATATTAGCAGGGCCTTGTTGGTTAGCAGAGATTCTGATCGAATAACGTGGGTAGACATCTATGGCCCCATTGCACTCCAGGCATCTTTTACCAGATAAGAAAAGTAGTTACATGAATGACTCAGAGAAAAACACTGGAGATACAGCACAAAATGTTAGCTTTTACTAACAAAAATAAATGTTTACATGGTATTGCAAATTAGCAACACATAGAGGGCACACTCTAAACCCCCTCCCACCCCCACCCCCCCCCCCCCCCCAAAAAAAAAAAAAAAAAAAGGTCCATCACTAGTGAAACTAATGTACCATAAAGAAAATATACACGTACCGTCCGTCAGTCAAGGTCTTGGAGCTTTGGCTGGCAGCATGGCCAGACAATCAAGGGCAAGTGCCTATCCTCAGTCCTTGGACCCTTGTAGATATGCACATAATTATTTACTACTAAATACAAAAAGCAAGGAACTTATAGACATCATAGGCCACTTCAGCTTGTATACAAAACACTAGAGCTCAATGGATAAAAACAACTTTTCCAATCCAGCATTCAAAGCCAGGACCTGCTAAGTGCACAGCATCTTGCACCACATGGAAGAGACACGCACAAATGGAACAATTGAATAAGGTTTTGCAATACTAAGAGGAATGTATGAAAAGTGAGGACTGAACTAGCAAGCCAGACAAGTGCACTAATTGTTTTCAATACTCCATTAAGGATAAAACAACTTTTCTGAGAAAAAAAAAAGGCAGGAATACATCGCATCCTCCATACTACAAGACTAAATATAGCTGGTACTATTAAATTTGATAGTAGCAGAGCATTAAGTCTTATTATTGACAAATGCATTTGTCCTCAGCAACTGAAATAAAATGTTCCTCACTGGAAATTGCACTAGCCTCCACCACCCAGCAGAAAATGTAGTTCCAAAGCTTGTCAAAATCATCCTCTATGGAGCTATTATAAAACTACAGAAATTTCCAATGAAATAAACAAGCAAAAATTAAACATGGTTGTTTAAGTTTTGCACTCTTGTTAAAAATGCTGATGAATTAGGCGTGATAAAGTGACCACAGTAATATAAATATAATATTAGTTAAGCGCAGATGTCTTAAATGGGTTAAGAATTAATCTATGAGTCATGCATGCAAACACGGCTTATACCAATAGCTAAGTAAATACAGCGCATAGTATAAGGATACTTTGCAATTTTATCCCAATACAACTACCCTAAAAAAAAATTTATCCCAAAGCAAATGATAAATTTGTCCATATCATATCATACTAGATGTGCATGTACTATTGTTAAATCTTAATTTGGTTCACTTAATATTAATTCTATTTAAAAAGAAAAATCCCATCACATCTTCCTACTAGCATATGGATGATTATATAATGCTACTACTAATCATTGTAAACAACATGAGAAAATATGATGTTTTACCAAACATATACATTACAAAAGACTGGCAGGGTAACAATATTAGGAAGCATGGTCTTAGTGTAGTACAGATTGTGAACAACATGGTAGATATCTGCATGGCAGTTGGCACTTGCTCTCTCAGGCCTCTCATTGTCAAGTTACCAGATATTAAATACTTGTATAGCTCATGGATAAGAACTGGAAATACAGAACGAAAGTTAGCTTAATGACAAAAGATGTGCTAATAGTATAGCAATATGAAGAGGCATACTCTACATAAAAGATTGAACCATCACCAAGTGTGAAACTAATGTTTCAGAATAATATACACATATACCATCTGTTAACAAGGCCTTGGAGCCTTCGGTTGTAGACATGGCGAGATAATCGAGAGCAATTGCACTAACTCCAGTCCTTGGACCCTAATACATACATTCATGCACCTAAATTCAAAAACGGAAAACCTGTCATCACCATCAAGACTTTGCCTCAGCTCTAAACAAAACACTACCTCCATGGATAAAAAACAACTTCTCAATCTAGCTTTAAAAGCCATAATCTATTTGAGTGCCCAGCATCTTGTACCACATGGAAGTGACAAACACAAATGGAATAATGATTGAATAAGGTTTTCAGAATACTAAACAGTGAAGAGGAATTGTGTAAACAGTGACGAAGCAAGACAGACAAGTGCACAATCTTCTTTAGTTCTCCGGAAAGGATAGACACAGCTCTCCTGACAAAAAAAGGGAGGAAATACATTGGATCCTCTGGAGTATAAGACTAAACATAGCAAGTACTATTAAACTTGATAGTATCGGAGTATTAGTTTTGCAATAGGTATGACTAAATCCTCATCCACATGCCCTTGATTTGATTCCCCCAAGTTAACAAGGAGAAAGCTTGGAAAAGAATCCTAATAAGACCTGGGCAGCTACCAATAAGTACCGAAACCCATCAGTTTCCATGACTGCCTTCAGAGATCTTGATGACCTGAGGAACTCCAAGCATGCTTCCTTAAGCGTGTGGCAACTGTGCTGCTCAGCTAGTGCCAAAATGTTCGCCACGGAGCCTGCGTCAATGTGCTTGGACAACTTATCTTCACAAATCAGCTCATCCTCTCCAGATTATACCTGTCAGCCGCTACAAGCAAATGCTGAGCCATTGCAGCTTCTTCTTGCTGCTTCATCTCAGGCAAGCATCTGTGTAAATGAAAGTAAGCATCGCCGCAAACACTTCTACCTCCATGTCATCAATTTTATGGCACGTTTGGTGGTACTCTCCCTCATCCTGCCATAGAATTGCGCCCTGAAGACCGGCGAGCGCGCTGCGAGCACCAATCGGTGCGCGTCGAATTCTTCTTGCCCACCTGGAATTCGAAATCCACGCCTTGTTTGCTCAGCAGAAGATCACCAAATTGCCGGTGCATGTCTGACGGCGGCACCACGATG
The DNA here is from genome assembly GCA_009805545.1 of Oryza longistaminata. Classification (NCBI taxonomy): domain Eukaryota; kingdom Viridiplantae; phylum Streptophyta; class Magnoliopsida; order Poales; family Poaceae; genus Oryza; species Oryza longistaminata. Next base: position 34,735,269 of record CM020183.1, read on the forward strand.
AGCGGCGTCTCCTCTGCGCGGAAATCTGCAATAACAGAAACGTCTATCCTGATCTTGAAACAATCATCCTTGAGATACTCTGATTTCTCCAAAGATCCCCTTTTCATGAATTCACTATAACCCCAACTCCTCTCCTCCGAGAAGTTGACCACCCTGGTGGTGAAACTGTGGACGAAACCGGATTCCCCTCCATGTCAAGAAACTGAAGATGGCCTTCGCCTCCACGCCCTTGCTCGCGGTGCCATCGAGGCAGAGGAAGAAGGCCATGTACTCGGCTTTCTCGGCGTTTTGCCCATTGGGGTAGTACGCCACGTGCCAGGTGTGGCCTCCTGCGCGGAACGGCCGAGACCTGATGCTCTTGCCATTGGGGACGGCCTTGGTGAGGGAGTACCCGACGATCTTGAGCACGTGGTAGCCGTTCACCGTGCCGGCGACGATGGCGGAGGAGGGAGCCCCGTCGGATGCGGAGGCGGAGGCGCGCGAGGAGGCAGGCATGGTGCGGGGGTAATGGCCGGGGAGCGGTGGGCCGGTGGATCCCGTCGCCGTTGCCGGCGGGACACGGCCGCGCGAGGACCCGCGGTGGGTTTCGGCGGCGGCCGGAGAGGATGCAGGGAGGCGACGGCGAGGGGTTTCGAGGGTTTTTGTTTTTGTTTTTTTTTTATTTTTCTTGGAGAGGATGCAGGGAGGAAAGTTTGTGTTGGACTCCTTTTTCGGCTGAATCTATGCCGTGCGATGCAGATCGGACGGCCAGGCAATTTTGAGTCAGTGACATATCCGTCGCCAGTATAGTTCTAACTCTAAACTCTTAAATGCAACAATGAAAAAAAAAACATTGTGGAAAATATATTAAAATAAACTGACAGTACATAACACTTCATTGAGGTCAAAGCTTTATATCTACGTGATAATATAAATCTTATTAGAGGATAATTTTTGTACGTAGAGTTATTTTTGAAATCATGTACTTGTTGTGTGAAGTAGATGTGTAGAGTGGAGTGTACTCAGAAGTTCAACAGCTCCACGACCACGAGTGTATGAAGCGGCCGGGTGTATATACCTTAACGGAATAAAACTCATCTTTCCGTGATATCGTCAACTCAACTCTACGAAGATTAAGACATGTGTGTCTTATCTATGGTTTGAGTTGTACTTGAAGGTTCAAAAGCGAGCTTATATCCTACATCTTCATGCAAAATCAATAACTCTTCAAGTGAATGACCGAAGGAAGTGCAACCTTTCTGAAGGCATGTTTTGGGTACCTTTACATGTTGAGAAATAACTCGTTACTAACTTTTGATTTCTACTTTATTTTCTATATTGTACAACTACAATTTCTTACAATTTGGACCAAAAGTTCACAATTCTACACAAATTGTAGATACTTACTTGGCACTTGCACTTCAGGCCTCTTCATGTCAAGTTACAACATATTAAAAACACTTTGCATGAATGACTCATGGATAAAAACTGGAAATGCATAGCGACATTTATATAGCTTATAGTAACAAAAGATGTGCAAATAGTCTAGCATCTTGTACCACATGGAAGTGACACACACAAATGGAACATTTTTTTTTTTTGCGGGACAATTGAATAAGTTTTTCCGATACTAAACAGTGAAGAAGCAAGACAGTCAAGTCCACTAATAGTTCTTAGTTCTCCGGAAAGGATAGACACAACTCTCCTGACAAGAAAAAAAGGAAATAAAAAGCATCGATATGATCCGCTCGAGTATATATATAAGACCAAACATAGCTAGTACTACTGAACTTGATAGTATCGGAGTATTAATTTTGCAATAGGTTCATCTAAAGCCCCATTTCCCTACGCCATTCATTTGATTGTCCCAAGTTAACAATAAGCTTGGACATCAGCTCCTTAATAACACCTGGGCATGTGTCGATTAAGTACTCAAACTCATCGGTTTCCATGACTGCATTCAGAGATCTTGACGTCCTGAGGAACTCGAAGCATGCCTCCTTGAGCGCGTGGCAACTATGCTTCTCAGCTAGCAACAAAATATTCGCAATCGAACCCGTGTCAATGTTCTTGGACAACTTATCTTCGCAGATCAGCTTCAGCCTCTCTAGGTTGTACCTGTCCGCCGCGACGAGCAGATGCTGGGCCATCGCCGCCTCGTCGTCCCGCCGCTTCATCTTCGGCAACGAGTCGGTGTAGATGAAAGCAAGCATGGCCTCAAACACCTCCTCCTCCATGTCGTCGATAGGTATGGCGCTCTTGGTGGTGCTCTCCTTCATCCGGCCATAGAGCTCCGCCCTGAACACCGGCGACCGCGCCGCGAGCACCAGCCGGTGCGCGTCGAACGTCTTCTTGCCCACCAGGAACTCGACGTCGGCGGCTTCCTTGCTGATCAGGAGGCGGCCGTAATGCCGGTGCATGTCGGACGGCGACACGGCGACGGTGAGCGGCGGCGTGACGGCCAGGTCTATCCTGATGCTGAAGCAATCGTCCTTGAGATACAGTGGATTCTCCAGAGATTCCCTCTTGATGAAGTTCTTGTAACCCCAATACTTCTTCTCGGAGAAGTTTACCAGCACGGTGGTGAATGTGTAGGACGCCACCGGATTCCCCTCGATGTCGAGTAAACTGAAGATGGCCTGCGCCTTCACGGCCTCCTCCGCGGCGGCGTCATTGTCATTGAGGTAGAGGAAGAAGGCAACGTAATCGGCTTCTTCCTCGGCGCCAATAACCCCATTGGGGAAGTACCCCACATGCCAGGTGTGGCCTGCCGCGGTGAACGCCGGATACTTCATGCTGCAGCCATTGGGGACGGCCTTGGTGCGTGAGTACTCGACGATCTTGAGCTCGTAGCTCGTGGCGCCGGCGAAGATGGTGGAGGTTGACCCGGTGGCGGCTGCGGCGGCAGCGGCGGAGGCACGCGTGGTGCGGCGGTGTAATGGTCGGCGCATGGTGGTGGCCCGGGTGGAGCGGTGGGACGCGGCCGCGGCGGCGACGGTAGAGGATGACGGCGCCGGCGAGTTTTTTCTTTTTGTTCCTTCTGATGATGATGAGAGGAGGAAGACGATCGGGGAGAAAGGCTATTGGACTCCTTTTGTACTGAAAATGCGTGACGCACGTACAGATCCGACGCAGTCTGGATAGTTACTATTCTATAATAAACCTTACCAAAATACTCCTATTACTGTCTGGAGTAGCAATGGAAGGAGTTCTTCGCACGCCATATTTCTTTTGGTAATAGTATGTGGTTATTTGGTATGTTGCCGAATTTTGGTAGGTGTTTGAGCTTGTAGTTGTTTTGGCTAAGCCAATTGTTCTCAGTTTTGGCAGCAAATCAAATAGACGTTTAACTCTACTAGCTTTTCCTTTTTCTGTTTTTCTGAGCAAAATTCGTTATACTCCCTCCGTTTCACAATGTAAGTCATCAATATGAATGTTGAAAATACTAGAATGACTTACATTGTGAAACGGATTCATTAACATCAATATGAATGTGGAAAATATTTGAATGACTTACATTGTAAAATGAAGGGAGTAATACATTTTAGAACGTGATGTTTTCTAGAGGACATGATAAGGACAATGCCTAGAATTGGGTGTCCGGGGGGAGAAAAAAAAATTGGGCGCTCCCCCCGCGCTGTGCCTCTGCGCTCCCTAGCAATGTGTGCCCTGCACTTCTCCCTCCACGTACGTGTACCCACCACACACGCTGTTGCAACAAATTATCCATATATTTTAGAAAACCCTATATTAAGGAAATTCGTTTCATTTTTTTCCAAAAAAATGTTTCACCTAGTGTACTCATAATGTTTCATAGATATAATGTTGCAGTGAATTGAAACATTCTTTTCCAACAAATCACCCACGTATTTTGCAAACTTTCTATTAAGGAAATTCGTTTCATTTTTTGTTCCACTAAAAATATTTCACCTAGTGTACTTATAATGTTTCATTATGTATGGATCAAATGTTGCAGTGAACTGAAACATTCTTTTGCAACAATATCACCCACATATTTTGGAAACCCTCTATTAAGGGAATTCGTTTTATTTTTTGTTACACAGAAAATGTTTCACCTAGTGTACTTATAATGTTGCAACTATGTATGGATCAAATGTTGCAGTGAACTGAAACATTCTAGAAATACTCCCTCCGTCCAATAATATAGCAACCTAAAACCGGATGGAACGTATCCTAGTACTACGAATCTGGATATGCCCCTTATCTAGATTCGTAGTACTAAGATACGTCCTATCCGGTTATAGGTTGCTATATTCTGGGACGGAGGGAGTACAATTTAGGAATAACTAAAATTCAAAATTAAAAAAAAAATCAAGATTGGGAGAAGAGCCTAGAGTCCATATATGAATACAATTTATAAAATAACTAAAATTAGAAATAAAAAGAAATATTAGAAAAAAAGAGTCTAGAGTCTATACAGGAATACAATTTAGACATAACTATTCAAAATTGTTAGAGTGCGTAGCCCGGCCCACCAACCGTGGGCCACCCATGTCACATTGGGCCTGCTCCACCACGGGCCCAACTGGCCCAACCAGAGCCACAACTTTAGGTCCTGGACCGACACAACTCAAAAGACTAGTCTGATGGGTGAGGATCGCCCCCACCTTTTAAGTCGTGCTCCCCCATCATCAATTACTGACGTGGGACTAAACCCAACAATCTCCCCTGTCACACATCAGGCCCAACAATCTCCCCCATCACATCAACCCATATGACCCCGAAGACTTGTTACCTAGCCTCGCCACCATGTGACCCATGGATTGTTTCAGGTTCCCAACCTAGGCTCTGATATCACTTGTTAGAGTGCGCAGCTCGGCCCACCAACCATGGGCCACCCAGATCACATTGGGCATGCTCCACCACTGGCCCAACCGGAGCCATAACTTTAGGTTCTGGGCCTACACAACCCAAAAGACCAGTCTAATAGGTGAGGACCGTCCCCACCTTTTAAATCGTGCTCCCCCATCATCAATTACCGATGTGGGACTAAACCCAACAATTGAAAAAACAAAATATTTAAAAATGAATTTAGAGTCCATATTAAAATACAATTAGAAATAATATATTGGGAATTAGAAAAGTAGAGATATTGGAAGAAAACTCTACGGTCCACCACGTTTGCTCTCATGGCCTAGAAATTTTCACATTAATCGGAGAAAAGAAAAGGTAGAGTCCATATAGGAATAGAATTTAAAAATAGTTGAAATTCAGAATTAAAAATAAGGAGTGTTGAAAGAGTAGACTAGAGTCTATACAAATATACAATTTAGAATTAATTAAAATTAGGAATTAAAAAATAGGAAAACTAAAAGTATAAGTTAGAGTCCATATAGAAATACAATTTAGAAATAACTAAAATTCAAAATTACAAAAAGCAAGATTGGGAGAAGACTCTAGAGTACATATATGAATACAATTTATAAAATAACTGAAATTCGAAATAAAAAATAAATATTATAAAAACAAGAGTCTGGAGTCTATATAGGAATACAATTTATAAATAACTTAAATTCAAAAATGGAAAAAAAAGTCGAAAAAAAGTCTAGCGTCCATATAGGAATACAATTAGAAACAACTGAAATTTATAAATACAATTTATAAATCACTAAAATTCGAAATTAACAAATAAATCACTGAAATTTGAAAAAAAAAAGTCTGGAGTCTATATAGGAATATAATTTATAAATCACTGAAATTCGAAATTAACAAATAAGGAATATTGGGAAAAAAGTCTAGCGTCCATATAGGAATACAATTAGAAATTCTCTATTTCTCCTCTTTAATCTCTTGTCAATTTCCTTTTAAATTTTTTAAATGATTATCTATTATCTTATTAAAGTAATAGAAAAAAAAGCCACCACGTTTACTTTCACGGCCTAGAAATTCTCACATTAATCGGAGAAAAAAAAGGTAAAGTCCAGATAGGAATATAATTTAAAAATAGCTAAAATTCGAAATTGCTAACTATTGTTTGACAGATTTATGAGCCTTCCATCATTCCTATTTTTAGCCGTCAGGTGGTTTTTGAGATCCGTGCTAGCATCTAGCTGCTAATTAACTAGGTCCGCGTTACTGTTCCCTGGTGTTAAACTAGCCGTGTTTTCCAATGCTAATTTGTTTATGATCCCACACGTATTAATTACATTATTGTACTTACACTATAATTACAAATTAATTACATATGTAATTTTAGTATATTTACAATGTAAGTTTGAAAATTACATATTTAATTTTAGCGTATTTACGATGTAAGTATGAAAATTACATATGTAATTTTAGTATATTTACAATGTAAGTTTGAAATCTACTTGAGCCCATTTGAGCCCACGTGAGCTTCAGATTGTCCACGTGGCCCGTTTGTTTGTTTTTTTGCATTTTGTTTGTGTATATTAATGTCATCCGTTAGATGTTGATCTAAAGGGGAAGAAATCTGCATGATAGGAGGCTAAAAAATCTGTCACATGATGTATATGTAGTCCCTTAAAAATAAGGAGTATTGAAAGAGTAGACTAGAGTCCATACAAGTACACAATTTAGAATTAATTAAAATTCAGAATTAAAAAAATAGGAAAACTAAATGTAGAAGTTAGAGTTCAGATAGAAATACTCTCTCCGTCCAATAATATAGCAACCTAAAACCGGATGGAACGTATCCTAGTACTATGAATCTGGATATGCCCCTTGTCTAGATTCGTAGTACTAAGATACGTCCCATCCGGTTATAGGTTGCTATATTCTGGGACGGAGGGAGTACAATTTAGGAATAACTAAAATTAAAAATTAAAAAAAATCAAGATTGGGAGAAGAGCCTAGAGTCCATATATGAATACAATTTATAAAATAACTAAAATTAGAAATAAAAAGAAATATTAGAAAAAAGAGTCTAGAGTCTATACAGGAATACAATTTAGACATAACTATTCAAAATTGTTAGAGTGCGTAGCCCGGCCCACCAAATGTCGCACCTGACCGCGAAGCAGTCGCCGTCGAGGACGTGCTCCTCCAGCTCCTTCCTCGTGACCAAGTTGGAGCACGCCCACACCCTGCCGCTCAGCAGCGGCGACGTGACGCCGCGGGTGTACCCGGGCACCGGCTTCCCGGCGTGGCGGTCGAGCAGGTGGAACCGAGCCGTCATCTGCTCGTACGCGCCGCCGTCGCCGGCGTCGCCGTCGTCGTCGCGGACGAGGCAGATGGCTATGTGGTCGCTGGCGTTGTGCAAGGATCTGCCGTTGGGGTAGTACTCGAGGTACCAAGAATGCGTTCCGACGCGAAAGGTGCACGATCTGGAGCAGTCGCCTTGGGAGAGCATCTCCTTGGTGTGCGAGTAGCCGTCGATCTTGAGGACATGGCACCCGCTCACCTTGCTCACCACGATCGCCGACGACGACGAGCGCGAAGGGATGCCGTTGTTGCTGGCAGAGGATGTTGATGACGACGACATGGCGGCGGCGATCGATCGAACTAGTGGACGAGGGGCAGTGGCCACTGAGAGTGTTGTGTGTTTTTGGGCTAAGAACGAAGTAGGTTAAACTAGTCCTGCTTGGGAAACTTAAGTAGTGGGACGCGACTACACGGTGCATATATAGTAGCGCGCTAGTCCTAATCCGCGACAAGTTTGTAGCACACGCGGTTGTACGTCAGGATGACAAGCACGATCGAACGGCTGTGAGGCGTGTCGCGTGATACTACTAAAGCGAGAAGCCTCTCGGTTTAGATTTTACGATATATAATAGAGATCTATTAGATCTAAAGCAATACGGCTCTTAATCATTGGAGGGTACATTATATTGAAAAAAAATCGCTGCCATATATATGATGCCGATCGATAGCTTCGATCAGTCTTCAGCGAGCTCAAGTGCTCAGGTGTGAGTGCGTGACTGATGACTCCCCCTATCCTATCCTCCATGCATCCTTTTTCCTATTGTCTCTTTTTTGAAGACCACCACCTTTTCTCCATCTTCAAATTGCCGGAAAAGCTACTTTAGAAAATTAGGATCTAATCATGCCCTACAAATTGATCCGGCTGCATGCATGACTCACCACCTTTTTCCACGTTAGGACGAGTTGGCGAGCTAGCTCTAGCAGCAGCTACGCTACGGGGGGTTCGCATCTTCGTGATAGATCCCTCTCTCTAGGAAAAGTCCATCGTGGTGAGCGCGACCCTCCACGCTTGTTTCCTTCCAACACATGTGATCACTAATCACTTGGTTAATTTACTCTACTTTATATCGATTTTAATTTGACGTGGGTATCTAAGTTTATATTGAGGAAGGTGTACACATGGTGAAAATAGATGAGATATAACTTAAAAAATTTCTTGATCGAGTTCCTGGGTATAGGGGTGGGCAAAATAAGACCGAACCATAGAACCGAACCGAAAAGACTGAGACCGAGAAATTCGGTTAGTAGATCGGTCTCAGCCATCAAAAGACCGATTTTTTTTGGGTAATTCAGTTATAGTCTTCGGTTAACCGAATTAACCGAAAAAACCGAATTGTGGCTCAACAGGCCTAGGCACGCTTTCTTCGGTTCTATCGGACACCCCCCGATATGATATTATTTCGGCCAAAATCTTTAATTTTTTTCATTTTTTTGTGCATTTGGCAATATTTTGTTTAAATTTGACCAAAATTTATTCAAAATTTTGGAAAATTCGGACCGAATTTTTTGAAATTTCCGAAATTTCGGTATATCGGCACCCTCCGATACAAACGCCGAAAACGAAAGATTGAACCATGGGCAAGAGCAGTGATGCTGCTCAGCCAAAGCCAGCGTGGCCTCGAAGTTGTTCCCGTCGATCCGCTTGCACAGCTCGTTCTCGCAGATCATCTTCAGCCGCTCTACGTTGTACCGATCCGCCGCGACGAGGAGCCAAGCCACGGAGGAGAAGTCGTCGTCTTCTTCGTCGAGCTCCGGCGGCGCGTCCGTGTATATGAACCGGAGCAGAGCCTCGAAGGCCCGCGCGTCGATGCCGTCGTCGACGACGTGCACCCGCCCGCCGCTGCCGGCTTTGGAGGTGGCGGTGGCGCTGAAGAGCTCCGACCTGAACACCGACGACTACCGGGCGGCGAACGTCGTCGTCTCGCCGCCGCCCACCTGGAGCGTCACGTCCGCGCCCTCCTTGCTCAGGAGGAGGGCGCCCATCTGGCTTTGCAGATCCGGAGCAGCAGCCGGCACGTCGACGACGACCGCCGGTGCCGGTGCAGCACGACGGGGAACCTTGACGACGGTGATGTCGCACCTGACCGCGAGGCAGTCGCCGTCGAGGACGTGCTCCTCCAGCTCCTTCCTCGTGACCAAGTTGGAGCACGCCCACACCCTGCCGCTCAGCAGCGGCGACGTGACGCCGCGGGTGTGCCCCGGCACCGGCTTCCCGGAGTGGCGGTCGAGCAGGTGGAACCGAGCCGTCATCTGCTCGTACGCGCCGCCGTCGCCGGCGTCGCCGTCGTCGTCGCGGACGAGGCAGATGGCCATGTGGTCGCTGGCGTTGTGCAAGAAGGACCTTCCGTTGGGGTAGTACTCGAGGTACCAAGAATGCGTTCCGACGCGAAAGGTGCACGATCTGGAGCAGTCGCCATGGGAGAGCATCTCCTTGGTGTGCGAGTAGCCGTCGATCTTGAGAACGTGGCACCCGCTCACCTTGCTCACCACGATCGCCGACGATGACGGCGAGGGTGCAGGGATGCCGCCGTTGTTGTTGCCGGTAGAAGATGTTGATGACGACGACGACATGGTGGCGATCGATCGAACTAGTGGGACGACGACAGGCAGTGGCCAAGAGGGAGAATGTTGTGTGTTTTTTGAGCTAAGAAAACGTAGTAGATTAAAGTAGTCCTGCATGGGAATCTTAAGTAGTGATGAGTAGTGGCTTAACTGCTTAAGTGCTAAGCAAAGCAAAGGCAAAAAGGTCGCTGCATTCACTTGTCATGGCGCCATGGCCCACGGGCTGCGGAATGCCGAGGATTCCAGCGGAGAATCGAAAAATGGAAAAAAGGCAGTCACCGGCCATAGCCCATATGCCACCGCCCACTGCATATGCACCGAACGCCACTGCTCTTTCCATCTCTCATCTAAGTATCTAACCATTTTATTGGCAAATTGGACCGAACCTGAATTTTTAGTATTTTGGCCAGGCAAACGTGTGTTTAAATTAAAAATCTCTCGAGAATATACTTTTACTCATTTATTCATTTGGTCAGAACGGGCTTGTTTTCTTTGGGTCTAATAGGTGTTCGATGATATTTTTTTAGATAATAGAATATAGCATCTCGGCTTTTGTTTAACGAGCTACAGCCAATTATTACAACCTAACACTAAGAATGAGTGTAATTCAAATAGAATTAAAGAAATAAAAGACACCAATCATGAATTACTTCAAATACAATTTTCTCTTAAACCACTCATCCGATCTACCATCCGATTATTTTTTTATTTATTTTTGAAAGTTTTATAGAAATAAATTCAGTTTTACATAAATATACCTTCACCCGCCCTATCGTACGACAAGGCCTATAAATCAGCCTACAGTAGAGCAATCTATGTGACATAGCGGTGGCACCATTTAGGAGGTGCGCCGTGATCGAACAATTTATCCTTGAGAGGGGCTACTTGCAAAATTGCCACGGCGCGCCCCACACATACCAAACTTTACGCTGTGGAGATTTTGCAGGTGGCCCCCTCTCATCAATAAACCTAGAGTAGGCTTTGAGGTAGTATTCACGTAGCGTTCATGCATGTATGTCCCGTACACACCAAACTTTGCGCTGTGTAGTATTACACACTACGTACGTCACCACTCTCTCAAAGTTATTTCTTGCGAATCTTCCAATGAACCAGGAAGAAATAGCCCCACCACCGGCGAAAGATGGGAGACGGGTCAGGTTCAGGTCCCCTCTATCCCCCAGTTGTCCTAGTACCTGGTCGAGTTAATCTCGTAGTTGAATTAGTCTTGTAGTTGGGTTTGACCCGTTCTTCTTCTTCCCCACTCGAGCATTCCCTTCGTCCCAGAAGAATCAAATCTAGGACCGGATGTGACACATTCTAGTCTAGATTCGTTGTACTAGAATGTGTCACATCCAGTCCTAGATTCATTTTTTTCTCGGAGGGAGGAAGTTAGTCTCATGGAAAATATGGTGTTTCTAGCTTCAGATTTGGTCCCATGTAGATGGTTCACGGAGGGGGACATGTCTCTCTAATAAAGAGGTGGAGCTATAGATGGTGCTCAAAGCCTACTCTAGCATGGACCAGTCGTTGTATGGAAGATGAATCATGCAATGATGGAAGAGGGGGGAAGCATCAGATATGGGGGATCTGGATGGCATCGTGCCTTCGTGTCCCACTCAACCATCAGATCTGCTCCGCAATCAGCCTTTCCGACACTCTCTTCCTCCATGTCATCCTCAGCTTTCACTACTAGAAAAAATATTAATGCAGACGGCCATAACCTAAAGGTCTGCGAAAATCAATGATTTTTGCAGGCAGATCCCTTGTCCGCCTAAGAAAATGAAGCTTTTTAGTTGGCCCAGGTTTGAGCTGAGCAGCCCAACATGCCCCAGCTAGATAGTACGTATGCTATTGCTTCGAATTCTGTCTCAAATTAAATTAATCTCGGATGAAATGTGACATATCCTAGTACTAAATTCGTAGTACTAGATATGTCACATACCATACTGGATTAACTTAATTTGGGACATATGAAGTAGATCATGTCGGTCATGTTCACCTTATGATTATTTTCAACCATTTTAAATTTTGTTAATACCAAAATTAGAGTAAAATACACCGTTGGTCCTTAAAGTTGAAGCGTGGTGTCACTTAGGTCCATGATCTTGTAAAATCGACATTAAGGTCCATGAACTTATTTAAGTGAATTATTGCGGTCCAAAGCATATTTGACTGGGTTGACAGTCCTACGTGGCTGTCCAGCATGGCTACATATTTTCTATTAGATCCCTCTGTGCCCAATCCACCCTCTTCTCCCCCAAATCCTTTTCTTTTTCTTCTCATTCTCTCTTTTTGTCCGGTTCTTCTTGCTGCCGCTAATGACCACCGACGAGGTCCCCATGGCCGCTGCACCACTCCTCTCCACAGTGCACCCTTTTCAACTGCCCTGCAGGTGAGCTGGCCGGCGAGCTCGCCCCAGTCGTTATAACCGAGTTGGCCCCTGCCTGCGTGCCCTCGAGCTCTTTTCCTCGCCGTCGGGGAGTTGAATTCGACGAGGTAGCCGTCGCGAGCTCGACAGAGCAGAAAGTAGCCGCGATCACGGCCTGATTCGATGAGGACGGCAGCGGTCGCCCAGTCTAGGGGCCTCGCGCCCTTGTCGGAGCCATCCCTCCACCGCTGCCAGAGAGATCGAGGAGCACCACCGGGGAGAACCGTGCCTCACCGACGGCCAGATTCGCCGGTCTCCCTTCCCGCTGGTTGTCGGCTCGGGTCCACCACGTTGCCAGATCCGTGCCACGACACCTCGCCGCCGGAGCGATGGATGCCGAGCTCTGCCTAGTCGCCGGTGTTGGATATGGCCTTCTTGCCAGTGGTCAGCGCCGTATCCGACCTCCTCACTGTCGGAACCGCTCTACGCCGCCTCGCCGCCGGAGTAATGGATGCCGAGCTCCATTCGGGCACCAGCATTGGATCCGGCCTTCCTGCTAGTCATCGGCGCCGCATCTGATCTAGGATGGCTACTGTCCACATGACCCTTGTCCCTACCACCGCCGCCATGTTTGTTGCACCCCAACTAGTCTGCCGTCCAAACCAGTGGTACGAAAGTGGAAGGGCCTAATTGAAAATATGTGGCCACGCTAGATAGCCACATAGGACAGTCAAACCAGTCAAACGTGTTTTGGACTGTAATGATTCACTTAAACAAGTTTATGGACCTTAATATCGATTTTACAAGATCATGGACCTAAGTGACACCACGCTTCAACTTTAATGACCGGTGGTGTCCTTTACTCTTAAAAAATCTTTTCGAGTGATGTCTAGGCAATCTCCTTTTATAATAAGAAAATATTATGAGTGTGTGGGAATTAAACACAGAACCTTAGGGTAGAAACAACACACTTTTTACCACTGTATTATTAAGTGCATCTCACGAGGATACAAGATCCAGGCATGCTTTCTTCGGTTCTATCGGACACCCCCCGATATGATATTATTTCGGCCAAAATCTTTAATTTTTTTCATTTTTTTGTGCATTTGGCAATATTTTGTTTAAATTTGACCAAAATTTATTCAAAATTTTGGAAAATTCGGACCGAATTTTTTGAAATTTCCGAAATTTCGGTATATCGGCACCCTCCGATACAAACGCCGAAAACGAAAGATTGAACCATGGGCAAGAGCAGTGATGCTGCTCAGCCAAAGCCAGCGTGGCCTCGAAGTTGTTCCCGTCGATCCGCTTGCACAGCTCGTTCTCGCAGATCATCTTCAGCCGCTCTACGTTGTACCGATCCGCCGCGACGAGGAGCCAAGCCACGGAGGAGAAGTCGTCGTCTTCTTCGTCGAGCTCCGGCGGCGCGTCCGTGTATATGAACCGGAGCAGAGCCTCGAAGGCCCGCGCGTCGATGCCGTCGTCGACGACGTGCACCCGCCCGCCGCTGCCGGCTTTGGAGGTGGCGGTGGCGCTGAAGAGCTCCAACCTGAACACCGACGACTACCGGGCGGCGAACGTCGTCGTCTCGCCGCCGCCCACCTGGAGCGTCACGTCCGCGCCCTCCTTGCTCAGGAGGAGGGCGCCCATCTGGCTTTGCAGATCCGGAGCAGCAGCCGGCACGTCGACGACGACCGCCGGTGCCGGTGCAGCACGACGGGGAACCTTGACGACGGTGATGTCGCACCTGACCGCGAGGCAGTCGCCGTCGAGGACGTGCTCCTCCAGCTCCTTCCTCGTGACCAAGTTGGAGCACGCCCACACCCTGCCGCTCAGCAGCGGCGACGTGACGCCGCGGGTGTGCCCCGGCACCGGCTTCCCGGAGTGGCGGTCGAGCAGGTGGAACCGAGCCGTCATCTGCTCGTACGCGCCGCCGTCGCCGGCGTCGCCGTCGTCGTCGCGGACGAGGCAGATGGCCATGTGGTCGCTGGCGTTGTGCAAGAAGGACCTTCCGTTGGGGTAGTACTCGAGGTACCAAGAATGCGTTCCGACGCGAAAGGTGCACGATCTGGAGCAGTCGCCATGGGAGAGCATCTCCTTGGTGTGCGAGTAGCCGTCGATCTTGAGGACATGGCACCCGCTCACCTTGCTCACCACGATCGCCGACGATGACGGCGAGGGTGCAGGGATGCCGCCGTTGTTGTTGCCGGTAGAAGATGTTGATGACGACGACGACATGGTGGCGATCGATCGAACTAGTGGGACGACGACAGGCAGTGGCCAAGAGGGAGAATGTTGTGTGTTTTTTGAGCTAAGAAAACGTAGTAGATTAAAGTAGTCCTGCATGGGAATCTTAAGTAGTGATGAGTAGTGGCTTAACTGCTTAAGTGCTAAGCAAAGCAAAGGCAAAAAGGTCGCTGCATTCACTTGTCATGGCGCCATGGCCCACGGGCTGCGGAATGCCGAGGATTCCAGCGGAGAATCGAAAAATGGAAAAAAGGCAGTCACCGGCCATATGCCACTGCCCACTGCATATGCACCGAACGCCACTGCTCTTTCCATCTCTCATCTAAGTATCTAACCATTTTATTGGCAAATTGGACCGAACCTGAATTTTTAGTATTTTGGCCAGGCAAACGTGTGTTTAAATTAAAAATCTCTCGAGAATATACTTTTACTCATTTATTCATTTGGTCAGAACGGGCTTGTTTTCTTTGGGTCTAATAGGTGTTCGATGATATTTTTTTTAGATAATAGAATATAGCATCTCGGCTTTTGTTTAACGAGCTACAACCAATTATTACAACCTAACACTAAGAATGAGTGTAATTCAAATAGAATTAAAGAAATAAAAGACACCAATCATGAATTACTTCAAATACAATTTTCTCTTAAACCACTCATCCGATCTACCATCCGATTACACCGTTATGTTCGTAACAATTAAATCTTTATAACAAGATCTCACATGATTATATTTTGATAAAAATAATAAATTATTTTTATTATATATCTAAATTACTTTTAGAATTCACGAAATTACTTCTTAGACATATAAAAGTACATTCAATAAAGCCTAAAAGTAATTTACATATATTATAGAAATAACTTATAAAAAAAGAAAGTAACTTTAATTAATGCCTTTTTTATTGAACAAATTATCATATATATAAGTTCTTTTAGATTTGATTAAAATACTTCCTATACATTCATAATGCTCTGAGGTGATTACTTTTATTATTGTCTTTAGTTAGTTCTATAATTTGTGCTGATTAATTTAATTCCATATTATAGAAACTTAGAACAAAACGAAGGTAACTTACTTTCAGCATGAATGGCATTCTATAATATATGTAAATTACTTTTAAAATTAATAAATTTACTTTTATATGTTTAAGAAGTAACTTAGTAAAATCTAAAAGTAAGTTAAACATATCATAAAAGTAATTTGTGAATTTTTCATCAAAATATAATCATGTGAGATCTTGTTGTAAAGATTTAATTGTTACGAACACAATGGTGTAATCGGATTGTAAATCGGATGAGTAGTTTAAGAGAAAATTTTATTTGAAGCATAGATGATAAGAATATTTTCCCTACTTAGTACTATAAAAGGCATGCACGTTGACATAATAGGTTGGTACAAATCCATGCCAACCTAGCTTTAAACTCTGGCTTAGATTTCTCTCACACTGTAACTGGACCGTCGCTGTTTAGTACTAAACCGAGAGCGCTCTCAGTTTAGATTTTACGAAAATAAAAGCTACTACTACAATGGAATCCTCGACTGTGGAAGAAAGGAAGGAAAATAAGTATACAACTTTGCTACTTCTGGAGGCAATGGTACACTAAAGTTTAGAACAGGGATCAAAATAGAAGGGAGAAAATAAGAAGGATGGGAGAGACACTGATCTTTCCCTAGTCTAATCCAACAAACCCTTCCCCAATATTTGGTTTCCTATGTCATGTTGTTGATGCTGCTAGTGGCTCAACTGTGTTCGATTCATCCCAAATGTTAAGACGACATATTTAAACCAAAGTTACACCTACCAAAGCCTCGTCCTGTCTTTCGATTGCATATCTCGTAATACCAAACATCCTATAATGAAAATTCACACCAAATAGCTTACAATGTGGATATAAAAGATCAAAACATTTTGTTCTAGAACATCAGCAGTTAAAAGGCCATATGCTTACAATACCAATAATAGCAAGCATTTTACAACATGAAAAATGAATGATCGAACTAGAACGGTTGTAGAACTAGAACCTGAGGGAAAACTCCAATAGTTTAGTGACCACTTCCATAGAGAGAAACACACTACATCTTTACACTAGGAGCAAAGTATTCATTGAGAAAGTTCCTCCAGTATTCAGGGCCAGTTTGGTTTAAAGCCTAAATTAGGCTTGCCAATTTTTTTGGCAATCTCAACAATAATTGTGTATGTTTGGATTGAAGCCAAATTTTAGCATGCCTATATAACATAGGCCATTTCAATAGCTAAATTAGTTAATTTGGCTTCAATCCAAACACATGTTGGCCTTACAAAAAATTGGCATGTCAAAACTTGTCAAAATTGCCAAATTTTAGTAAGGCCAACATTGGTCACAAACCAAATTGGCCCTCAATGTCATTGTCCATAGACAAAATGATGAATAGTAAGTATATACACCTAGGTTAAAGCATAACATTCGCCCTTCGCAACAAATATTAAACAGTTACATGTGGTCTGTTTTGTTGGTGATACATGTAATGAGTCAATCTCTTTGCACAGGTTCCTAGTTGGTAAGGACTCGGTTTACCAGGAGTTCTCATATTTAAACTTTGTTGGTGCATCAATAACTGTTGTTGTTGCTACTGTTGGTGATGCTATTGCTGCTGCTAGAATTGGTTTCTCTGCAAAGGCGAGTTCTCAAGAATCTGTTGATGCTGTTGCTATTGCTGATGCAGCAAGAACACTGCTGCTGCAAGAGGCTCAACTGTGCAGATGATGGTGCCTGAGGATTCTGCTTTGCCAGCTGCAGCAAATGTTGTTGTTGCTGCTACAAGAACATGGATGGGTCTGACCTTTGGTGTTCCATCTTTACTGCACCCAAGCTACTTAAAGATTGTAATTGTTGTGGTTCAAGCTTCACACCATTAGAAGCATGCAACATCCGCGTTGGGCCATTCTGATCAGGTTGTCCCATATGTTGCTCCATGGGATGCTATGGCTGCTAGGGAGTTTGCGGTAACATACACTGCTGGGGAAGGGAGCTTTACTCCCGGTTGGCAACCCTTTCACTACTACATGATAGATTTTCTTAGACGCCACCTCCTTTTATTTCCAAGCGGTTCGTAAGTGGAACCGGCCGGGAAAATAATCGAACCGGCGTGGGGCTATCGCCCGCACGGTAAAATCGATTTTCCCATATGGGCCTCCTAATCCGACCGTCGATTTAAGTGGACCGCACGGAAAAATCGATTTTTCCGTGCGGGCTTTTTAAGTGGATCGCACAGAAAAATACCTCCCTCATTTCTCTCCCATCCACTTCAAATTTTTCACATCCTCTCTCTCTTACTTTTTTCCCTTTTATTATCTCTCAACTACCCCTTCTCTCTCCACCTTATCTCTTCCTTTCTCTACCTTATCTCTTCCCCCAGTCAACTCCCTCCACACCTTCCACACCTCCCCCTCCCCT
>CM020183.1:34775021-34802040 GCA_009805545.1 Oryza longistaminata
GCGGACGTGCACGTCCCGGTCTTCCGCGCTCCGGCTTTGGAGTGGCGGTGGCGCGAAGAGCCTCCGACCTGAACACCCGACGACTCCGGGCGGCGGAACGTCGTCGTGTTCGCCGCCGCCCCGACCTGGAGCCGTCACGTCCGCGCCCTCCTTGCTTCAGCTGAGGAGGGGCCCATCTGCTTTTGCAGATCCGGAGCGCAGCCGGCACGTGGTCGACGACGCAGCCGGCGGTTGCCCGGTGCAGCACGACGGGACCTTGACGACCGGTGGATCGTCGCACCTGAGCCGGCGAGGCGTCGCCGTCGCAGGACCGTGGCTCCTCCAGCTCCTTCCTCGTGACTGCAAGTTGGAGCACGCCCGCACCCCTGCCCCGCTCAGCAGCGGCGACGTGACGCGGCGCGGTGTGTGCCGCGGCAACGGCTTCCCGTAGTGGCGGTCGAGCAGGTTGGAACCGAGCCGTCATCTGCTCGTACGCGCCGCCCGTTCGGCCGCGCGTCGCCCGTCGTCGTCGCGGAACCGAGGCCAGATGGCCATGTGGTCGCTGGCGTTGTGCAAGACAGGACCTTGCCATGGGTAGTCTTCGAGGTAGGCCAAGAATGCGTTCCGACCGCGAACACAGGTGCCAGCGATCTGGCAGGCAGTCGCAATTGGGAGAGCATTCCTTGGTGTTGACGAGTAGCCGTCGATCTTGAGTAACGTGGGCACCCGCCTCACCTTGCTCACTCACGGATTCGTCCGAGATGACGGCGAGGGTGCTAGGGACTGCCGGCCGTTGTTGTTCCGGTAGACAATGTTGATGACGACGACGAAACATGGGTGGCGATCGATCCGAACATAGTGGGAGCGGACGAACAGGCGTGGGCCAAGAGGGAGAATGTTGTGGTTTTTTGAGGCTCAAAAAAACGTAGTAGATTAAAAGGTAGATCCTGCTAGGGAAATCTAAGTTAGTGATGTAGTAGTGCTTAAACTGCTTAAGTGCTAAGCAAGCAAAGCAAAAGGTCGCTGCATTCACCTTGTCATGGGCGCCATGGCCACGGCTGCGGATAATGACCGAGGATCCAGCGGAGAAATTCGACAAAATGGCATAAAACAGCGCAGTCACCGGCCATAGGCCCATATGCCACCCGCCACTGCATATGCACGCGAACGCCACTGCTACTTTCCATCTCTCATCTAAGTATCTAACCATTTTATTGGCAAATCTGGACCGAACCTTGAATTTTAGTATTTGGGCCAGGCAAACGGTGTGTTTAAATTAAAAATCCTCTGCGAGAATATACTTTTACTCTATTAATTCATTTGGTCAGAACGGGCTTGTTTTCTTGGGTCTAAACTAGGTGTTCGATGATATTTTTTTAGATTAATAGAATATAGCAGATCATGTCGGTCTTTTGTTTTACGAGCTCACAGCCAATTATTAAATCTAACACTAAGAATGAGTGTAATTCAAAATAGATTAAAGAAATAAAAGACACCATCATGAACATTTACTTCAAAATTACAATTTTCTCTTAACATCCACTCATCCGATCTACTCATCCGATATACACGCTTAATGTTCGTAACTATTAACTCTTTATACAAGATCTCAACAACATGATTATATTTTGATAAAAATAATAAATTATTTTTATTATATATCTAAATTACTTTTAGAATTCACGAAATTACTTCTTAGACATATAAAAGTACATTCAATAAAGCCTAAAAGTAATTTACATATATTATAGAAATAACTTATAAAAAAAGAAAGTAACTTTAATTAATGCCTTTTTTATTGAACAAATTATCATATATATAAGTTCTTTTAGATTTGATTAAAATACTTCCTATACATTCATAATGCTCTGAGGTGATTACTTTTATTATTGTCTTTAGTTAGTTCTATAATTTGTGCTGATTAATTTAATTCCATATTATAGAAACTTAGAACAAAACGAAGGTAACTTACTTTCAGCATGAATGGCATTCTATAATATATGTAAATTACTTTTAAAATTAATAAATTTACTTTTATATGTTTAAGAAGTAACTTAGTAAAATCTAAAAGTAAGTTAGACATATCATAAAAGTAATTTGTGATTTTTTTAATCAAAATATAATTACGTGAGATCTTGTTGTAAATATTTAATTGTTACGAACACAACGGTGTAATCGTATTGTAAATCGGATGAGTAATTTAAGAGAAAATTTTATTTGAAGCATAGATGGTAGGAATATTTTCCCTACTTGCTTAATGGATTAGTACTATAGTAAAATAATATTCTTCAACTTAACACATATCTGGATAATGCTGATATGGGTCGCTCGTTATGACTAAATCGATAGTGCTCTCAATTTAGATTTTGCGAATACCATAGTCGTGACCTTAAACGTCAACACGGCACTTAATCATTAGAGAGTACATTATAATATCTTATCCAAAAAAGAAATTGCTGCCAACTACAAGTACAAAGTCTTCAGCGATCAAAGTCTTTTTTTTTTTCTAGTGCTCAATGACGCTGATCAATGACTTCGATATAAGTACAAAGTCTTCAGCGATCAAAGTCTTTTTTTCTAGTGCTCAATGACGCTGATCAATGACACCTCGATGTAAGTACGTACAAAGTCTTCAGCGATCAAAGTCTTTTTTTCTAGCTGCCATATACTCAATGACGCTGATCGATGACTTCGATCAAAGTCTTCAGCGAACTCTATAGTGCTCAAGGGATTCCTGGCGTGTGAGTGCGTGACCCTCCAACTTTTTTTTTTCTTTTGTTTCCTTTTTGAAGACCACCCATAATTCTCCATCTTCAAATTGCCGGAAAAGCTACTTTAGAAAATTAGGATCTACTCCCTCCGTTTCACAATGTAAATCATTCTACCATTTTCCATATTCATAGTGATATTAATGAATTTAGATAGATATATATGTCTAGATTCATTAATATCAATATGAATATGAGAAATGCTAGAATGACTTATATTGTGAAACGGAGGAAGTACCATGTCCCTACAAATTGATCCGGCTGTGTCGCCACCTTTTCCACGCCGTCCATGACGAGCTCTAGCAGCAGCTTCGTGATAGATCGAGGGGCAACATCGCAGTGATTTGGAGTTTCAACTTTCAAGACAACTAAAACATGATCGCGCCCGATTTGGAGTTTCTCCCAAGTACACATAATAACATCGCAGACTTGATCATTGTAAAGTACAGCTATATTTATATCTACGGAAAAAGTTGTATTTTTTTAAGCTAAATTATCTACTTTGTCCGTTTTACAATATAAAATTTTCTAGCATTGCCCATATCCATATAGATGTTAATGAAATAGACATTTTTATTAGCATCTATATAAATGTAGGCAATACTGGAAAGTCTTACGATATGAAACGGAAAGAGTAGCTGCAATCTGTGCATAAAATTCAGCTATAACTCACAGTACTTAAAAGAGTGCCTTCGCCATTAGCTCCTTCAGAATGGTCGGGCAGCTCAGCTGCTCAAACCCATCGGTAGCCATGGCGGCCTTCAGATTCGTCGGCGAGCTGAGAGAGCAGCTTCAGCCTCTTCAGGTCGTACCTGTCCGCCGCGACGAGCAGGTGCTGAGCCATGGCGGCCTCCTCCGAATCCGATCCTCCTCCTGCCGCTTGTCCGTCGTCCGCTCCGCCGGGCGCCGGCAACGCGTCGGTGTACACGAAGCGGAGCAGAGCGGAGAACACCGGCGCCTCCATGTCGTCCACGCGGATCGCCTCCGAGTCCGACGACGACGCGGCGGCCGCGGCGGTGGCCTCCCTCATGGCGCCGAACAGCTCCGCCCTGAACACCGGCGACCGCGCCGCGAGGACGTACCGGTGCGCGCGGAACGCCTCGCCGCCGACCTGGAACGTGACGTCGGCGCCGTGCTTGGAGTCCAGAAGGTCGCCGAGGTGCCGGTGCAGGTCGGACGGCGGCACCACCGCCGCGAAGTCCGCCGGCGGCCTGTCCTCCGCGCGGAGCTCAGTGGAGACGACGACGTCGCACCTGATGGTGAACTTGTCTTCCACGATCGAGCCCTCCATCAACCCCCTCTCGGCATACTTGCTAAAACCATACCCGATCCCCTTCTTGCTGAACTCGCGTAGCTCTGTGGTCCTCGCAACCGCCGGCGGCGTGGGCTCGCCGTTGAAGAACAAGCTGAACTTGGCAAAAGCCTTGACGGCGACGAGGATGTTCTCGTCGATGGTAAGGTAGACGGCCATGTACGCGGAGGCGTCGGCGACGTCGCCGTTGGGGTAGTATCGGATGCGCCATAGATGGCCTCCCACGGTGAAAGGGCGGGAGTCCATGTAGCAGCCATTGGGGAGGCGGTCCTTGGTGTGGGAGTAGCCGTCGATGTGGAGCAGGTGGTGCCCGGTCACCGTGCCCCCGACGATGGCCGACTCCGTGGGGTTCGTTGCGTCTCCGGCCATCGGCGTGGATTCGGAGGTGGGGCGGCGGCGGCAGACGGCGAGAGAAGAGAGGAGACGAGGGGTTCTTGTAGATTCGCGAGGGTTTCTATGAGCAGATGACAAGTGGGACCGTCTCTGGAGTGGAGATTGGAGGCGAATCGACTGGATTGGATTAGGGTATGTTCGGAGGTGGGTGCTGGGAACCCTCTCCCATGCACAGAAAACGGAATGGTCTATTAGCGCGTGATAAATTAAGTATTAGCTAATTTGTTTTTAAAAATGGATCAATATAATTTTTTTAAACAACTTTTGTACATAAACTTTTTTGTAAAAAATACACCGTTTAGCAGTTTGAAAAGCGTGCGCACGAAAAACGAGAGAGGAGTGTTGGGAACTTGCTCTTGCAAACACACCGGTCTACATCCCGTGCGACGTATTGTCTCCGACGAGGTTCCTTACGGACGCCCGGACCATCGCCTCCGCCACCGTGACTCTTTCGGTCCCGCTGCCACCGTCCGACCTAAGCAGGCCGCAGGCACCTCGCTGACCTCGTCACTAAGAAGGCGCTAACATCATGCCGACGAGGCGTTATGGTGTTAAGGGCAAGTTTTATAATAAGGGTAGTTGTCACATCTAATTTTATCCATGTAAGATAAGAGATGATATATACAATACTCCCTCTGTCCTATAATATAAGGGATTTTGACTTTTTGCTTGCACTGTTTGACATTTCGTCTTATTAAAAAAAAGAATTATTATTTATTTTATTTGTGATTTACTTTATTATCCAAAGTATTTTAAGCACAACTTCTCATTTTTTTTATATTTGCACAATTTTTTTTTTGAATAAGAGTCAAACAGTGCGAACAAAAAGTCAAAATCTCTTATATTATAGGACGGAGGGAGTACACCACATCTACATCTACACTACCTATAGTATACTAACCCAAATAATTTTATTTTATTTGTTTGTCCAATCCACTCTTCCTTTCATCTCCTTTTTCTTGGGTTTGATGCGAAGGTTGCTCCTTACATGAGGGGTGATTCACCTTCTCTATCCTCACTTATTTCTTCCACCTCATAATTCAATCCTATAAGATATTTTTAGGGGCACCACATCAAGCATCATAGTACTTGCCCTAAGGGCGCATAGGTGCCATATCAAGCATAATTGCACGCAGGGTTCAAAATTTCAGAATTTTCGGTTCTATCGAACCTGATATGATATTATTTCAGCCGAAATTTTAGATATTTTAATATTTTTTGTGAATTTGGTAAGTTTTTAAAAATTTTGACCAAATTTTGTTAAAAAAAAGCCAAACAATTCCGGGGTAGAATTTCCAAAATTTCAGAAATGGAGAAAACGAAATATTAAACGCTGATTACGGGATGGTCGTCGGTGTTTAGGGTGAGTTATATATTTGGCCGGATGATGAAAGACAGCGCTGCCATAGCGGTCACCACAGTCGGCTGACATTTTGAAAGCCCTTTGGCACGATATTATCTCGCCCAATTTTTTTATTTTTTTCTAATTTTTTGTGAATTTGGTTAGGATGTATTCAAATTCAGTCAAAACTTCGAAAATGCTCAGTACCACACGCCCGATCGTGCACTGAAAAATCGGTCGCTGCGCGCGCTGTGCGATCGAGCCGCGCGGATCGAACGGCTATCCATCGGGCTATGACGTAGCTGTTGGATATTATCTAACGCAAATGCTCTTATCTCTCATCTCTTCAAAAGATTTTTTTTCTCGTAAACTATTTATCTAATCTACGATCTGATTACACCACTAAATTTGTTACAATTAAAACTTTACAACAAGACCACACATGATTATATTTCGAAAAAAAATATTTTAGTTTTTTTATTCATATTTTTTTAGAATGCTGCATATGGTTCTTTTGATGTTTCAACCAGTAGTTTTACGATGTTTTAGTTAGTGTACTCGTGATGTTTCACTATGTACGGATTAAATGTTGCAGTGGATTTTGATATTATGGAACGCGTCGTTGCAACAAATCACCCATATATTTTGGAAATCATCTATTAAGGGAATTCATTTCATTTTTTGTTCCACCAAAAATGTTTCACCAGTGTACCCACAATGTTTTACTATGTATAGATCTAATGTTGCAGTGAACTGAAACATTCTTTTGCAACAAATCACCCACATATTGTAACGCCCCGCTTTTCGCGAGACGTTAAAAAGCTAATTTACAAAAATCCTAATTGTGAAAATTTCGTTCTTTGAGTGCTGAGTTTAAGTTGTGCCATTGATCTCAATCAAAGATCCCTCCCTTGTCTCAATACCCTGTTATCAAAGATCGTCTCCTCAAAGTTTCTATCCCAATATAATCCTGAAGCTCGATTCCTTCTATCCGCGTATCCGCGTCGGATAGTCAAATTCAAACTCTCGAGTTACACTTTCCTTCTATAAACTATATGTTCCCTTTTGAATCTTTTCCGAATATTGTCGTCTTCCTTGACTCCGCCCTAATGTCCTGAGTCCGGGTATCAACTTCGACGTTCAAATCCAACCTCCAACCCTAAACCCCTCCAATTGAATCTCCCTGCAAAAGTCTATTTTACCCTCCTGCTGTTGGATTGCCTTCCTTCTTTTTCCTGGTCTACCTACTAGCCCATCACTTTCTCTGAGTCTAGACCCATCAATCTACCTACAACAATCCGAGAGTTCGGATTGCCGTATCCGGGTTCCTATTACTAAACCCTACCCACAATTATCGTTAAATCCTAAAAAGTTCAAATTGTCGGTTGTTCCATTTCGACTCTCTCCCTCGATCTATCTATCGATCTCTCTACCTGTCAACCCATCTATCTATCTGTCTACCCATCTATCTATCGATCTATCTATCTACCGATCTCTCTATCGATCTGTCTATCTATCCTTGAACTCCTTCCCAAATATTTGTCCCAAGGTACAAGATTTCTTTGAACCCCCTCTCAAATAATCCTTGAGCCACCAAATACAAATATATCCCTAAAATATCAATTCTCGCTTTGAACTTCAACCACCAATCGACATTGAAAATCACGCCTCATCGAAATTCCTTCCCATTTCCGAAAATATCAAAATCACTCTTTGAATCCCCTCCTTAGCTTCCCCATGTTTTGCCGAGTTCAAATATCCGATTTGAATTCAAATCCCGCACCAATTGCCCTGAAATCCCCTAAAGGGGAATTCCTGGAAAAGTCTATTTCTCATCCCTCGAATTTGCTTGGGCCGAATCCGCCCTCGGCCTGGCCTGCATTCCTCTCCCACCGTCCCACGTGCGTCGCACGTGACCACCGAGAGGGAGAGCGCCTTCTCTGCTCTCCCCCTTTTCTCTCTCGGTCATTCTCTCTCTCTCTCTCTCTCCGCTTCCCGCCGACGCCGCCTAAAATCCGGCCGCGTCGTTCGATTTTCGCACGCGCGCGGTGACCGACCGCCCGCCGTCGTCATTCTGGTCGTCGCCTACGACCACCGTGTCCGCGCTCGCCTCCAAACCGACCTCCCCCTCTTTTGCCGTCATCGTCGTCGTCACGGTGGCCCCGCCGCCCCACGCCACGTGCGTCGAAAGCCGCGAGGCACAGCCCGCGCTCCCGCCTCCTCTCCCCCCAAAAATGGAAGGAGCAAAGCTCCCTTTCCTCCTCCTCCTTTGGCTTTTTCCCTCGCGGGCAAGGCCGTCTCGCTCTCCTCCTTGTCCTTGGGGTGTGGGAGCGGACACAGAGTCGCTGACGCCGCCGCAGCGCCTCGTCGCCCCCACCTTGACCGCGCTAGACCGCGCCCGCCTCAGAACCGTGCCGCCTCGGCGCCTTGTTCGTCGCCGTGTGCCGCCGCTCGGCCGACGCGGTGCCGCCCCGTCGAGCCATTATCGCCGCCGCGGAACACCATCCCCAGGAAGCCGGCCGCTTTCCTCGCTGTCTTCTTCTTCTCCCCGGCCGCGCCCCGCGGCTGGCCTTCCTCCCCCATCATCAAATCGCCGCTGGTGCCGTTCCCGCTCGATGGTGAGCACCTCCGCTCCTCCTTTTCCCTTTCGGCGTCCTTTATCTCTCCCCGCGTCGTGCCACTCTCGCCGCCATCGCTTGGCGCCGCTGCGCGAGCAGTAGCGGCGAGCTTCGCCGCCGTGCACCGTCGTCAGCCGCTCTCTCGCCAATTCCCGCGTCCGGCCTCCGCCTCGGCCGCGCCCGGCCATCTCCAAGGCCGAGCCGTGCGCGCGCTGCCTCCACCCCATACCGTGCGCCCCTTCTTCTCCCCCTCTTGCCGCGGCTCTGTTTCCGCCGACGCCGTGCAGCAGCCACGACCCGCCGTCGGTCTCCCTCTCTTCAAACCCGCTCGCCATCGCCATCCTCGAGACCTTCTCGACCTCCCCAACTCCTCTCCTGGCCGCCGATCTCCCCACGAAATCCCGCGCCGTGCGCCCCCTCTCGCGCCGCATAGCGCCGCCGCGAGCCATGGCCGGCGATCATTGGGTTCCGCACCACCGCGTGGCGCGTCGCAACACCACACGATTCGATCGAGCCATAGCCCGCGCCCCTTTTTCCTCCCATCGCGCAACACATCGGCATCCCGGCGAATTTCGCCGCCGCCGCTGGCCGTCATCACCGCATCCCTCTCAAATCCGAGCCGTGGAATGAGTTCTTCTTTCCTCTTCTTGCCGCCGGTGCTAGCCGCTCTTCCTGTATCGCCGGCCGTTCACCGACGGCGTTGCACCGCCGTGGGCCGTTGGATCCCGGCCGGCCTCCTCTCCCTTCCCCATCCGACGTGGCATCCACGTGGACGCTACCTCAGCCCGCCGGCTCCGCTTGACCGGGTCAAGCAGTGACCGGTCAGCGCCCGCCCGCGCGCGCAGGCCTGGCCCGGCTCGGCCTCGCCCACCAGGCCGTGGGCCGTTTCCTTCACCAGGCCGTGGGCCGTTTCCTTGCAGCCACCCGTGAACCCAAGTCCATATTTTCTCCCTCCACCAAATCAGCTCGCTTATACAAAAGTCCATCTACCCCTCTCTGCTGGCCCCACATGTCAAAGAAAGGCAGAGAATATTCTTGAGAATATTCTTTTCTAAAAATTCCACAAATTATTCATCTTATTCCATAAATTCAATAAATCATTTCCCTTGCTCCATAAATCATTTCCTATATTCCAAATTCCATAAATCCTTCCTCTTAACCCGAGGATTCCAATAATTCATTCCATTGGTCCCGCATGTCAGTGACTATCAATAATATTCATGAGAATATTATTTCTATAAATTTAATAAACCATTTCTCATATTCCAGAAGATCCGATAAATCATTTCCTTGTCTAGAAAATCCAATTAATCTTCCAAAATTCATATCTCTCGATCCGTAACTCCGAATAACCCCGTTCCACTTCCAGTATCTCCGTAAAATTGTGATCTATCTAATGGAACTATTAATTAGCCTAAATATGATCTTTTATTTGGTATTTTGTCTAGGTTTTTGATTGTTTGCGCCTAGTTGCGATTACGTGATATTTTTTCGTCAAGCGGATTTCTCGAAGATTCGTGAAGATCAAGACCCTGAGCAAGGCAAGCCACCTTTGAACATCTTGAGCCTATATTTGAACTTAATTATGTTGATTGCAAAATATTTATGCAATGATAGGATTTACACTTGAACTGTTTGCCCCCTCTGCAAGGCAGATTGGCAGGCCTACCTAACTTGTTGCATTTGATCCTTCCATTGTTAATTGTTATATCATGTTCCCTTGTAACCATCTAGTTGCGCCTCAGTATTCGTGCACTCTGTGCAAGTATCGACGGTCGCATTCAAACTTAAAATTTGAGAAACATCTTGGGTAAAACTTGATTTACAAATGGTTTGAAAAACCCGACGCCTGGGTCAGTGCCTTGTGAAAGAAAATGAGTTTAAAAAACAAAACTCA
The DNA here is from genome assembly GCA_009805545.1 of Oryza longistaminata. Classification (NCBI taxonomy): domain Eukaryota; kingdom Viridiplantae; phylum Streptophyta; class Magnoliopsida; order Poales; family Poaceae; genus Oryza; species Oryza longistaminata. Next base: position 34,785,331 of record CM020183.1, read on the forward strand.
CGACACAAGGCCATTCCTGGGCGGGATGCTTGTGCGGTCACTTTAAGGACCGATTCCTTTGGAATTACATCCGAGCATATAACAAGTGCGACCACATGGGTGGAATGGGACACCCCTGGCTGAGTAACTAGCTAGGTGTTGATGCGAAAAAACACACTAGTCTGGGAGATCTGCTTAACTCCAGTGCAGGTCCTAAATCTTACTTTCGGGTTCAAAGGCGTGCCAGTTGATTTGATCCTGCAATCAACAAGAAGGAAAAACAAGAAAAACAATAGCCGATCAGCTAAGTGCCGATGACATATCGTTAATCATTAAGCCGATGTTATTGACATTAGATCAGCAATGAAGATTATAGCAACATAAAGTTAAAACAATATATAATCTTCTCAAAATATATTTAAACCAAGTGATTGGGTAGATCGAACAGTAAGTCGAGACAGTATAAATCACTTACGTTTAAAAGTACTTTAAGACGAAGATTATATATACACTCATAGCATAGCCGATCAAATAGATCTAACATGTATCGGCTAATACTCCGAGACCACTCTATATCAAGATATTAAAACAAACAAAATATATCAAACAGTAAGCCTAATATACTTTAATGCAATAAGATCTTAATATAAAGGGTAGGTTTAGCATATCAAGTGAACATGTAAAGATTAAAGGTAGCTAAATAAGGTAAGATCGGCTTAAACCCCGATACTATCTCTATTGATGATCATAAGACGAACTAGACATTGCGGTTATGAATATTACTTAATAGATCGAACTCAACCGATGCAGCATTAAGCATAAGAATAAACACAAGATCTAAACAAGTTGATGAATGTAACGCCCCGATTTTCGTTCGGGATTAAAAATCATTTAATAATGCATTTCCTAGAAATTAAATAAAAAGTTAAGCAATTTATCCAAGTGAAATATTGTGGGAATTAAAAATTTCCTTTAAAAATCATTGGCCGAGAATATTTTGTAATATTCTTTGTGCCCTAAATATTCTCTGAAATTTTCCCGTGAATTTTCGGAGCTCAAGAAGTAAATTTAATAGCACAAAGTTCATTTAACCAATTAGAATAAAAAGAAAAGAAAATAATCTTCCCCTTGTTGGTATGGGATTATATAGTGAAAATCACAGATTACAAAGGGAATAGCAGAACCCGATGATACCGACGAGACTGTAGTCGAGTTTGGTTCGACTAGATCACCCGGCGACTTGGCTCCTGTAGGTTCCGACTTCGTAGGATGTGGTGGTTGTGTTGGCGATGAGATTCGATGCCTTAGGTCCTCCCGGGGGGTCCCTTTTATACCGGAGGTCAGTTGGTCTCCAAGTAGAACTCGGAGACATCGGACCCTACACGATACAGTGACGACCCAGTTCAATCCGAGTAGGACTCCTTCCGTCTGTGGACTCCGTGGTGGATTTCCTTAACGTATACATGAAACATCCGTATACCTGCAGGTATACCATATCAGTATACATCGTATATCCAAGGGTAGAGGGTATACCTTATCCATAACCCTAACAAACATAGATTAATATAAAAATATATCACTTCACAAATGTGCAAAGTTAAATTCGATAAATTAAACTGAAAATTGTTAACATATATTCGCAGTTATATTTATTATTTCTTATAGAAGTTGAATTTAAAGTTGCACGTTTGTGGAGTGATATATTTCATATTAATCTACCTTGTCAATTTTGTTTAAAAAATTAATGACTATTTAGGTGATATGCAAAAATGATGAGACATCCTCTCCACGGATAAAATTATTTTTCCGATTGATATATAAAATGTGTTCAAATATGCTACCCTACTAGGGAGGCAAGTAACGTCGAGCGCCCAATCCGGGGTGGGAAAATCGGACGTCCATGTTATGCTGACGTCAAAACTAGTTTAAACTATTTTTTTCTCTTAAATTATTTATCCAAATCATGATCCGATTACACCATTAAATTCATTGCAATTAAATCTTTGAAACAAAACCACACATGGATATATTCGATGAAAAAAGTTAGCTTATTATTGAATTATTTTTAAATGTTGCACGAGGTTCCACCAAGTATATCAAAATTGTTTCATTAAGCAGATCAAAAATATTTCAATCATTTAAATCGGGCGTTGTTTCACCTTATATAAAAACAATGTTTCAGCAAATAGCGAAAAGAATGTTTCAGTTCACTGCAATATTAGATCTATACATAGTGCAACATTGTGAGTACAATAGGTGAAATATTTTTGGTGAAACAAACAATGAAACGGATTCCCTTAATAGAGGGTTTCCAAAATATGTGGGTGATTTATTGCAACGGTGTGTTCCATAATATCAAAATTCACTGCAACATTTGATCCGTACATAGTGAAACATCATGAGTATACTAGCTGAAACATCGTAAAACTACTGGTTGAAACATCACAAGAGACCATATGCAACATTCAAAAAATATCAATGAAAAATCTAAAATATTTTTTTGTCTAAATATAATCATGTATGGTCTTGTTGTAAAGATTTAATTGTAACGAATTTAGTGGTGCAATCAGATTATAGATTAGATAAATAGTTTACGAGAAAAAATCTTTTGAAGAAATGAGATATGGGAGCATGTGAGGGGAGATTCTTTGCATGCAGTGGCGTGCCTGCCGCGTCCGATTTTTCTTGCCTCCCGTCGGGCGCCCGATGCCCAGTATTATCCCCATACTAGAGAACCTCGCAGATGTCATTAACTCATTATCAGAGGTAATACTGTTGTTTATATGCACTGATTAATTTTAATCATATTACAATTTCTGAGATTGAATATCAGTACTGCATGTAAGATTTGAAATATGATACCAAAATAGATATGGAAGTCTTTTTAAATTATAAGTTGTGGGAGAAATTTGTGAGATATCCCATATTTAGATTCTATTGAAGTGTGATTTCATATATACACATGACTTCAATTTACGTACATGCACGCAGAATCATGAATATTACGAATACATCCATATTACCCTCCTTAACTATAGGGATGGGAAAAAAAATTGAAACAGATGCATCGGATAGAAACTGGTCGTAAGTCGTAACGAGTCAAGCCGAGCTTTTAGCTCTTATATTAACAAGTATTTTAGCCCGTGCAAATGCGTGAGCATCGTTGTTAATACTGTATAAAATTGTAGAATCATATTTTATCATGTTTAATATGCATCTTTGATATTTCCAAAACTAAATACGTACTTCATACAAAGAAAATCATACTTTTTGCTCCGTTGATCTTACCATGGTGTTTACTGGTCAATGATGCAAATCAAGTTTTGGAGGTCGGGATTAGGAGGGAGGAATTAGCTAGCCGGTTGTTTCCTAATTTAATCCAATGGTCTAAAATTATGGGTCCACTAATTTTAAATAAAAATCGATGCCCAAATTAATTTATCTAATATATTAGAACATCACGTAGCAGTTTAATGAAATACATGTGTATTGTTAGAGTTTGTGTTGAATATATATATATAAAGTCGGTTACAATTTAGTATTTGGAGTTGTAATACGCCCGTAATTAGTGTCTCAAGAATGTAGGCTTTAGTTAAACCTCGTTAACAAATATCGTGTCTCGGTGTCGTCTTCACTGTTGGTTCCTCTATGGCGTTTCTCTTGCAATCTGTTTCCGAGGCATATATCGGGCCATTTTTATAACATATACCTTGGCAAAAATACCGCATACTAACTCCTGTATGGAGATAAATCCTCCAAATACGATCCCTTGCTAACAAACATTGAATTCTTGACCGAACAATAAGTATATAAAAAAATGTGTAGCTACCCTAATTAATTTATTTGTGGTGGAACCAGTCCACCCGAGTTCAAGTCCTAGACTTTACACGGGTGCTCGCATTGACGTTCCTAGACTTTGCACGGATGCTCGCACAAGTCCTAGACTTTGCATGCTCAGCATTGACGATCCTAGACTTTGCATGGGTGTTCGTATTGATGGCTAATTTCTTTAAGTGGTAAGCGACGTACCGGTTCAGTCTTTCTAATGTGTTCATAGGATAGGATACACGTGTATAAGTTTTTAGGGGTGAGTACCAAAACGAAACTCGTCGAGATCAATCAAGTTTATGGAGTTTCCGGAGAACAATCTAGACCATATCGACTGAGGTGGCGAGACACCTCACCCACACAGTCAACTAGGTTAGGTTACGGCTACTTCAGATCCAATACATATAAATTATAGATGCGTAGAAAATAACAGAAAACCTAGATAATGGTATCCCCGGGAAACCCTGGAAGAATTTCTCGTACTTACCACAAGCCAGCGTGGGCAACGGCTGGGCTTGTAGTGTAGCTTTTCTCTAGCTGACGCATGCAGGCAAGGGTGGGCGTGATGGGGTTTGGATGGGCCCTGCGACGGCCTATGCGGCTTCCGGATTCACCTAGGCACGAGAGGGGACTGCCCGTTGCCCGCTGGGAACGGGGGTGAAACCTGAGGTGTGGTGTGCTTGGTTAGAGGGGGTTATGCGAAGGGTCCTGTCACGGCCTCTTTCCGGTATGTCGTGGTGGCATGTCGGCGCACGGAAACGTGTTGTGGGGCTGTGTCTTGTGGGTACAGTTGTACACCTCTGATTAGAGTAAAACTATTCGAATAGCCGTGCCCGCGGTTATGGGCGGTCAACTAGATTCACCGTGATTAGTCCCACCTTAATAAATCGACTTAATGCACTGTAGTTCAGGTGGGTTGGTTGGGCCTGTTCAACGTGGTGTAGCGTTGATCAGTGGAGATTCACTATTACTTTAATTACTCAACTGTTTTACTGTTTTGCTCAATAAAATGTTTTACAACCTCCTTTATGCAAATAGCCACAAACCGTCCTTGTGTTCCCCTTGCACGTCTGCATCGTTGGTGTGGCTTGCTGAGTACGGTGGTTGTACTCAGTCTTGCTATTATTCCCCCTTTTCAGAAGTGTAGTGCTTCTGAGCTGAAGACGAAGTTAGAAGACCAAGGCTCAGACCCCAGTTGAGTTTTGCCTGTGGAGTGGAGTTGAAGCCCCGCTAGGATCGCCTTTTTCCGCTGCTGCCGTTCTCTTTCGGTGTGAGGACTAAGTGCCTCTTCTGTAAGTATTTACGTTTTATTTACGTTTGGAACTGTATATTACTTGTCGTTTTGTGTGCCCTGGCTGGTCCTGGACAGGGATTTAATACACAAAATAGTCTGGAAATTTGGGCTAAATTTCTGGGCGTGACAATGAACACCTCTATGAGATGGTGGATATGCTATATAATCTAGATTAATAACGATATCTAACTCTATCAGCCGCCTTCCAATAATAGATGTTGGCCGATTTAAGGTTAGATTATGATATAGATAAAGATTATGAAGCATATATGATAACTCGATGATTTACATAAACAAGATTAGAGTGTCATAAAGATGTAAGCACTAATCCCGAAAACGCAAGCGTCATGACAAGTTTTACCTTTTGTTGAAGATCGAAATCGATGCAGCTCAACCCGAAAGCGAGAACTCGTCGAAACAATGAAAGTAGAAAAAGGTGGTGATGCGCCGAAAGTGTTATTGAACTGTCCTTAGATGTTTACATGGGATCAGGTTATATTTATACCCGAGATACATGACAGGTCCTTGCCGGACACGACTCTTATATCTAACAAACTCAAAGATATGAACAAATCTTCACGGCAGACTCTTGCCAAAATATATCTCTAAAGAAACTATTTAACATATACTAATTAATAGATACAATTGCCTATCCGTGAGCTTATCTCAATCGCGGCAATCCTTGCATAGCACGTTAATCAATCTCGGAGACCATTATATGACCACCTTAACGAGATCGGCTACATCGGTTGTCTGATCTATGCCAGCCGATGCAGTCTTCAGCCGATGCCCTCATAGCCGATGCGTACTCTGTTTCTAGAAGACAATTCCCTATCAAATATGCTTCGATCCCGATGCGAATCTAGTTCATGGCTTACCAAATTTGGTCGTTAACACTAGGCCAGGGAAGCCTTGATGCCAAGGGACAAGTGGATTCACCGGGGTGGTGTCGTGGAGGACTCCTGGGCTTCCTGGCATAGTATGGTCTGGGACTCCTCTTGTTGGCATATGGCAACCCTGTGTCAGCTTTGGAAATAACTTGTCGTGAAAGCCCCAAGTCACCAGGCGTGTCTGATCCGCACGGGCTGGGTGACCAAGGCTAGTAACGTCGTGTGGGTAAAGTATACCCCCTCTGCAGAGGTTAACAAACTGTTCGAACAGCCGTGCCCACGGTCAGGGGCGGATGTGAGGTTATTCCTTAGCGTAGTTTTTGTTTTACCCTGCTTTGTGAAAAGATGTTAAGGTTTGAGAACCCTGATGTTTGGAAAAGCAAGTGGCTGTCAGGGAGACAGCGGGACAGGGAGTCCCTGGAAATGACTGGTTGTTTGGAGACAACCAAGCTCTGAAAAATTGGAAAATTGGTTTGGTTTGGGAAACCAGCTTTGAGGCCAACTCTGGGAGTTGTGCAATCTTGCAAATAAATTGGTTTACTTCTCACCCCGACTGAGCCGAGACTTGTCTCGCTCTGGTTGTGGAAAGCACACACTTAGATTGTTGAAAACTTGCAAATAAAACCGACTGAAAAATAACAGCCTTATCTTTGAAGCTTGCATTAACCACCTAAGTTCCCCTAGCTTGCTGAGTACGTAAGTACTCACGCTTGCTCTATATAAATATATATAATTCTGCCAGCTCTGAAGGTGAAGTTGAAGTGAAGTGAAGATTAGGATTTCGTCTTGTTCCCTGTTGTTTCCTGTGGTGTTGGGTGTTAGTTCGTTGGTTTCCGCTGCCTTTGCTTTAGCAGTTGCTGCTTCCGTGTCGTCTGTTGCATTCTCGGGTTCCTCCAAGGATTGCAACATAAGTTAAGGTAAATAAGTCCTCTATTTAAATTAAGGATTTCAATGATTCATTAAAGTCACCGTGGGTACCAGCGCTATGTCCTGGGACTGGTACCGATATCGCAGTCTCGTTGGAAGCGGTTCGCACTGTTTTTCCTACGACACGCTCCTGTCAGATGCCGTTGTACGGCGGTGCCGGATTGGGGTGTGACACATATTTTGGAAACCCTGTATTAAGGGAATTCGTTTTATTTTTTGTTCCACCAAAAATGTTTCACCTAGTGTACTCACAATATTTCACTATGTATAGATCTAATGTTGTAATGAACTGAAACATTATTTCGCTATTTGATGAAACATTATTTTTAATATAAGGTGAAACAACGCCCGATTTAAATGATTGAAACATTTTCGATCTATTTAGTGAAACAATTCCAATATACTTTATAAAACATCGTGTAACATTTAAAAATAATTCAATAATAAGCTAAAAAAAATAATTTAAGAGAAAAATTAGTTTAAAGTGGTCCATGTGTGGTCTTGTTTTAAAGATTTAATTGCAACGAATTTAATGGTGCAATCGTATCATGATTTGAATAAATAATTTAAGAGAAAAATTAGTTTAAAGTGGTTTTGCACGCATGCGTGGCGCTAACGTCATACCTGATTTTTGCATGCTTGAATATCGGGTGCCCGATGCATGGTTAGTCCTCTCCTCAAAACTTGTTTAAATTTTTAGATAACTAGCAAAGATGCCGTGCGTTGCAACGGACGAATATGGTTTTAATTGTATATATAAATTGTTACGTGCGAAGCGTAATATGAATCGGATACGATATCTCGGTAGTTACTACAGAATTTTACATAATTGTGGTCATGATTTCATTTGATAATTACTCTCTCACTCAAAGTAAAAAAGAAAGGAAAAAGAAAAGAAACACGGTGATGGAACTATTGAGAGATCTATTACTTGGTGCTAAATGGCCATATTTTCAACTATGAAACTATCAATTTTCATCTTTTAAATTTATTAGCTGTAGTGTAATGAATACTAATGCAACAATTTAGGATAACACCCTCCAATAAGTACTCAATCCGCTAATTAAGCCTGATTTTTTAAAAAAAAAAAAATTAACCATTGAACTGACTACACGCCGTAATGCCTAGATACTGTCATGCTTGGTACCTCATCTTTGGCACCTAGATGCTGTCATGCTTGGTACGACGTCATCTTTGGCATGGTCTTATATATCCATCATGGTGTTATCCAAAATCAGCAGGCATAGGTAAACACATCCGGATCGAAGACCATGCAATAGCCGCTGGAGATGGTCACACGATGGAGAATTGCTTGCACGAATCTGACACTGACAGCACACGGCTTGTATCCTTTCCTGTAACAAATCCTCCTCATGTACCATGCACGCGCGTGCGTGCGAGCGCCCCGGCCATGGGCGCGTCGAGGGCGCTCATCTCTGCACTACTGTTCCCCTCCTTCGATCGGCTTGCTATCTAATCGCAGAAGGTTGCTATTGATATTTGATCCGATCCGATTTATCAAAGAACAGGAGAAATGTTTTTTTTTTTTTTTGCCTGAAAGAAGATGGCATCGAGTAATGAACTCTTGGGAGAAGTTGATGTTTCACATGAACCGTACCATCAAAAGCAGTTTTACAACCAAAAAAAATACAAAAAATTGCTCAGCGGTTAACCCACCGTACAACAAAATCAATCAGTTTCTTTTCAAGTAAACAAGCTCACAGCCATTGCGTACAAGGATAGAGCAGCATGCACACCGGAGGTCGTCATGGACTCCAACCACCGGCGCCGGAGTTCAGAGCCAGGGCCGGTGCAACCAGCTGGCCTCGCGCGTCCCCCTCGTCCGATCTCACGAGAAGAGACCGCGCGATGAACGAGGCGACCCCTGGATTCGGGCTTCGTTATGTAGGGGCTGTGAGACGCAACGCAAGCGAGATCAGTTCGAAATGAGAAAGAGGAGACGAAGAAATCGAGTCGGAGAAGCGTGGGTCGGGACGTTCCGATATGGACACGCAAGGACTAACGAAAATCTACGAGAAAAACATCTTAAATTTTTATAATAGTAAATGTGTGTATATATATAGAAAAACTATTCTACACCCGGGTATAGAATAGCCCCTCCCTCCCAAGGGTCACATTCACTTCCCCCTCCTTACCAAGGCCTAAAACCCACCTCCCACCTCGGTCAAAGGCCCCTTCCACCGGTCAAACCCGCCTACTAACTCCCCCCACCACCCACCGCTTCTCAGCTCTCGTCCCAGGATGGTGTAGTAACACGACGACCACTGTGCAGTAATATTGTGTCTTACGTGCAGTAACAACGTTAAAATATAGTTGAAATATAGTCATGACGGATCTACTTTTGATAAGCTCTTTTTTTCTAGTATCATGGTGCAAACGGTTTTAAAAAACCTTACATCACTTGGGAGATATTGTTCTTCAAAGCTTGACTTTTTTGCAATTTGTCTCTCCACAAGTAGTAATACTAAACTATTACTTGTTACTACTGGTCTGTTGTACGTTACTACAATCACATCACGATGTTACTACACTGCGTTTTACTATATTTTTTGGGTAGTGTTACTGCATAAACACGTGGTAACGTGTACCTTCTGTGCAGTAACACTTTTACTTTTGTGCAGTAACAAGTATATGGTTAACATCTGAGACTTTTAACCTATATATTTTTGTTTCAATTCCTAATTTACTGTAATTCACCATAATATTACTGTCACATCTTACACATGCAGTAACGCTATATTGGAGGGAGGAGACCAATTTTCTTGAGAAGAGGGAGGAAGAACGGTTCTTGAGGAGGGGAGTACGTAGATGCATCTTGAAGTTTAATCCTCCATATGCAGTAACACTATAACATCATGGTGGAAACGGTTTTAAAAAATAATACATATCTTGTGAGATATTGCTTTTCAAAGATTAGGATTTTGAACTTTAGCCCTCCACATGTAGTAACAGAATGTGTAATTTACAGTAACAGGGGTATATACATGCAGTAACATGGTTTTACCAAATGTATAAAATTGTTCAAAACACTCCTACATCAATCAGACATCGCTCAAAGCCACCTACAGACTTTACCTATGGCCCACCTATTCGATCTTCATCTCGTAAAAATGACATAGTAACACTGCATTTATCATGCAGTAACATAGCTACTTGGAAGTGGTAACATGCACCTATTATGTAGTAACACTTCTACTTTTGTGTAGTAACAAGTATACGGTTAGCATGTGAGGCTTTAACCCATATATTTTTGTTTCAATTCCTAGTTTATGTAGTAATACTATTCAAGAAATGCAAGACACTTTGTTACTGCAAAGCTTATTGTCTTTACTAGACTCTTATAGTAACGTTGTGATAGAACTGTAGTAACGTACAGTAGTAACAAGTAATGCTATTGTATTACTACTTGTGGAGAGTCAAATTCCAAAAAGAAAAGCTTTAAGAACAATATCTCTGATGTCATGTATGGTTTTTTAAAATTATTTGCACCATGATGCTAGAAAAAAAACCGGCTAGCTGAAACAATCGTAAAACTAACGGTTTAAACATCAAAAGAGACATAATGCACATTCAATAAAATATCCAGAAAAATCTAAAATATTTTTTTCGTCGAAAATATAATCATGTATGGTCTTGTTGTAAAGATTTAATTGTAACGAATTTAGTGGTGCAATCAGATTATAGATTAGATAAATAGGTTTATGAGGGAAAAAATCTTTTAAAGAAATGAGCATATGGGGAGCAATGTGAGGGGAGATTCTTTGCATCAGTGGCGTGCCTCGTCGCGTCCGATTTTTCTTGCTCCGTCGGGCGCCCGATGCCCAGTATTATCGGCGCATACTAGAAACCTGCAAGATGTACATTAACGTCTATTATCAGAGGTAATACTGTTGTTTATTATGCACTGATTAATTTTAATCCATATTTTACAATTTTTCTGAGATTGAATATCAGTTACTGCCATGTAAGATTTGAAATATGAATACCAAATATGTATGGAGTTCTTTTTTAATTATAAGTTTGTGGGAGAAGATTTGTGAGATATCCCCATATTTAGATCTATGAAGTGTGAATTTCATATATACACATGAACTTCATTTACCGTACATGCACGCAGAATCATGAATATTACGAATACATCCATATTACCGCTCCTTAACATAAGGGATTGGGAAAAAAATTGAAACAGATGCATCGATAGAAACTGTCGAAAAATCGTAAACGAGTCAAGCCGAGCTTTTAGCTTCTTATATTAAGCAAGTATTTTTATGCCCGTGCAATGCGTGAGCATTCGTTGTTAATACTTTTATAAAATTTGTAGAATCATATTTAATCATGTTTAAATATGCATCTTTGATATTTCCTAAAAACTAAATTACGTACTTTCATACAAAGAATCATACTTTTTGGCTCCGTTGATCTTCCCCATGGTGTTTAACTGGTCAACTGAATGCAAAATCAAGTTTGGAAGGTCGGGATTAGGAGGGAGGAAGTTAGCTAGCCGGTTGTTTCTAATTTAATCCAATGGTCTAAAATTAATGGGTCCACTATTTTAAATAAAATCGACCTGCCCCAAATTAATTTATCTAACTATATTAGAGACAACACGTAGCAGTTTAATGAAATACATGTGTATTGTAGACGTTTGTGTTGGAATATTATAAAAGTCGTTACAACTTTAGTATTTGGAAGTTGTAATAACGCCCGTAAATTTGTGTCTCAAGAATATAGGCTTTAGTTGAAACACTCGTTACAAAGTGATCGTGTCTGCAGTGTCGTCCTTCACTATTGGTTCCAGGGATCGAAGCCAGGATTTTGAGATTAGGGGGGTGTGGGGTGAAGATAAACCATGAGGACCGAATAACTAGTCCTTATTAAGAAATAAGTCACCTCAATAAAAGGCAATGCGTAAACCTAGTCCTTAAGAAAAAACTTAAGATTTTGCTCTTTAATAACGTATCATTGAAATTTAAAACTAGTCTTTATTGCTAAATTCTTTTAATGTAACTATTAATAATCTCACAAACATAAGTATCCATCTAATTTACTTTGAAAAATATAGATGATCACAACTAATTTTGTAGATTCATGTCTCTGCTAATATTTTAGACTTGCTAACTAATCTAAATTGATAATTACTTCAAGCTACACAAAATAAACTAGATAAATACTTATCTTAGCTAACTTAATATAAGAGTAAAATACATGAGGGGTGTGGTGGTAGTGTTTGGATAGGGGGGTGTTGCACCCTTGGCACCCCCTACCTTCGCCAACTGATTGGTTCCTCTATGGCGTTTCTCTTGCAATCTGTTTCCGGCAGCATATATCGGGGCCCATTTTTATAACATATACCTTGGCAAAAATACCGCAGTACTAACTCCTGTATGGAGATAAATCCTCCAAATACGATCCCTTGCTAACAAACATTGATTCCTTGACCGGACAATAGTATAATAAAAAAATGTGTAGCTACCCTAATTAATTTATTTATGTGGTGGAACAGTCCACCGAGTGTCAAAGTCCTAGACTCTATACACGGTGCTCGCATTGACGTTCCTAGCTTTGCACGGATGCTCGCACAGTCCTAGCCTTGCATTGCTCGCATTGAGATCCTAGACTTTGCATGGTGTTCGTCATTGATGCTAATTTCTTTAATGTGGTAAGCGACGTACCGGTTCATCTTCTAAATGTGGTTCTAGGATACGGATACACGTGTATAAGTTTTTTAGGGGTGAGTAACCAAAACGAAACTCGTCGGAGATCAATTCACAGTTTATGGGAGTTTCCGGAGAAACTCTAGATTACCATACGACTGAAGGTGGCCGAGACAACCTCACCACCATGCAACTAGGTGTAAGGTTACGGCTACTTCAGATCCAATACAGTAATAAATTATAGAGTGCGTAGAAATAACAGAAAACCTAGATAATGGTATCCGTTGAACGGGAATATCCTTTTATGACTTTGCATACGCTAATACCTTTGTGGTACCAGCTGCATGGTAACCCGATACCATAGATACCTGTTACCGGACCTGGTGATTTTAGGACCTGATACCTATGATACTAGAATATGTAATATGCCTATCCGTTGCATACGGGATCCCTTTTGTAGGCAGGCCCTCATAAAATAAATTAATATTTGTAACTAACAAAATGTTTCATTTAAATATAGTTCTAACTTCCAGACAATTTTGTCAAACTCAGCAACAAATCTTTGCAGAAAATACCACACCAAGCTCAGGATTAATCGAAGAACTGAGAGGCCTTTGGCCCATTAGCTCCTTCAGGACGCCGGGTAGCTATACTGCTCAAACGCCATCGGTTTCCATGGCGGCCTTCAGATTTCGTCGGCGAGCTGAGGAACTCCAAATGCACGCCGCTTGAGTCCCATGGCAAGTGGTGCGCTCGGCGAGCTCTAGAGTTGTCGCCGCCGAGGCCACACCAATGTGCTCGCACAGCCTCTCCTCGCAGATTAGCTTCAGCTCTCCAGATCATACCTATCAGCCGCGACGATGAGATGTCTGCGCGCCATGGCGGCGGCGCCCTCCCGTGGCGTCCCTGCCTCCGGCGGCAGCGAGTCGGTGTACACGAAGTGGAGCAACGACCTGAACACCTCCGCGTCATGTCGTCCACCTGGATGGCGCCGTCGCCGCACCGCCTTCCTTCATGGGGCCGAGGAGCTCCGCCCTGAAGACCCGCGAACCGCGCGCGAGCACGACGCGGTGCGCGGCGACCGTCTCACCGCCAACCAGGAACTCCACGTCCGCGCCGTCCCCGCTCCCCAGGAGGTCGGCGAAGTGGCGGCTCATCTCGGACGGCGGGCGCCGCGCCGCGGCGATCTCCTCGGTGGTGCGGAGCTTGTCCATGACGGCGACGTCGAAACCGGATGGCGAGGCGATCGTCTCTGACATACTCCGACTGCTCCAGCTGTCCCTTCTGATGAATCTCTCGGCCCCACACAATGCTGTACTCCTCGCCGGAGGAGCCGCTGCACTTGCACGTGCACGGGGAGCTCCGGTAGGACCAGCCCGGCGGCCGAGCTCGTCGAGCAAGCTGACCGTGAACTGCGCCGTCGTGAGGACTTCGTCCTGGAGCCGCGTAGAGGGAGACGAGTCGGCGCTCTCGCGGTGTAGCCGTTGGGTAGTAGTAGACGATCCAAGAGCGGCCGGCGGCGCGGAACAAGCAGGACCTGATGTGCTGCCATTGCGGACGGTGTTCTTGGTGTGGGAGTAGCCGTCGATCCTGAGCACGTGGTGGCCGTTCACGGCGCCGGCCACGATGGCGGAGGGCGGCGGACGGCGGCGCGGTAAGTCGGCGGCGGCGGCAATGGTTGGACACGTACGGACGATCCAGGGAACAGAACACTCAGACCGTCAAATAAATATATGAGAGATTGATCAAGTCAAAATTAACCGGATCAAAAGTTGTTTTCGTAGTTAGCAACGGAGGTCGCAATCAATTCGAGTGTAAACTTGCGTATATATATAGAGAGAGAGAGTTATAATAATACACCTAAACACATGGTCCAATTCTAAAGTCTAAACTGGTTCATCGTCTCGATTCATCTACAACGGTTTCACTTGTTATCCACTCGTATGAGGCCCGAATCCTATTTTATAAGTCATCTCCAACTAACTTTTCTTAACTTAACATGCAAAGATGCCATCAATCATCCACTAATTAACAAGATGCTACTCAATCATCCCACTAACAAATCAAACACATTTAAACATCATGCAAATATGCTATATCTTATAGTAATTTAAAGCTTTTCAAATACAAACATGTTAAATTATCATCCAACATAATTCACATAATGTTTCAATGTATATCTTTATTATGTTTTATGATATCCTATATACTTATATAGTTTTTTTCACTTAGTTTAGTGCTTAAATGATTAATCTATGGTTCAAATATCTTTCTCATTTTTCCCCTCTAATTAAGTCATATCACATTAATTGTTTTTAGCCTTCAGATGATTAATCTACCGGTCCAAACTATCTCCCTACTTTTCTTCTATCCATAAAGTCATACCACCTTACTTTTTACGTTTTGAATCACCATTCTACATACTATTTAAATTTAAATTATCATAAACCATATTAATTTACTAATCTGATGTTATCTAGCTATCTTACACGTATTTTTTTTATTTTTATCATACTAAATTCCCGCAGCAATGCGCGGGGTTTCACCTAGTTTTCTAATTTGCGAAGGCTCACGCGGGGATGTGGCGTGCGAATGTGGTCAGTCCACACGCCGCGCACCCGAGTGATCACTTCTCCCCTCTAGTCTCTCCTCCCCTATACATGTATACGTATGTATATATAATATATATTTTTATATACATACGTATAAACTTTATATACGTCTACACAAAAGTTTACATATATATATATATATATATGTAAAATATATACTTATGTATATATTTTTTATGTATACAAAAAATATATTGCATAAGTATGTATCAAACTCCGTATATGTATTATATTAATAACCAAAAAACAAAAAAATGTATACGCACGCATCCATTCCCAAAAAAAGATAATTCTATGGACGAATGTGGACAAATGCTGGTCTAGGTTCATCCTGAAAGTTAGTTTTAATGGGACGGAGGGAGTATATGTTAAGAAAAAAAAAGAGAAAACTAGAAAAAAATGAAAGAAAACCGTAAAAAAAAATGCCACGTGTCGCATCCTCCTACTGCCCCCCCACCCCCGCGCCCCCGGGCCACGTGGGGGAGGGCACCGCGACCCAATCCGCTTTTTAGCGGTTTCGTGTGAATTGGAGTCTTGGGGCACCTATATGCCACCAGTTCTAATGGTGGACATAGATTTTTTTTTTTAAGCCTGGGCAAACCTAACGATAGAAAACAAACTTAACCAAGTAAACACAAATACATATAGTATTTTATCATGGATAGAAGTAAATTGAGCTATTAGCTTAATGACTAAGTAATGATAATTAGTGGCTAATCTAATGGTGCGTGTATGCAGCTAGGCTAATGCTAAGCAGCCCGGGCGCCTACCCGTGCTGGCCGGGCCTTGGCTCCGCGCTGCAGTTCAATGGGCTTCCTACTGTACTATCTCTCCGGTATATGCGTATGTATGTATTATTTTGTATACATATATAAAGTTTATACGCATGTATATAAAGTATACACATGTGTAGTTTTATATATGTATTTGTAATATAAACTTTTGTATATACATCTATACAATCTTTTATATAATTTACACGTATAATTTTTATATATACATATATATATAGTAGTATACGTGTATATAACTTTATATGTATATATAGTACGGAACATGTTTTTTGTTCGATCGTATCGTACGGAACAGTGGATCACACGGCGAGGGAGAATATGTCAATAATTTTTGAGGGAGCAGAGAGTTAATATTCACAAGTCCAAGTGAAAAGATTAGATAAAAGGTTTTCTGAATCAAAATTTTGATAATAAAAATAGCCATAAACGTACGCAATTCACTCTTAAAATCCACTGATTGTTTCTAGCTTTGACTATGTTGGAAACTAATAACCACCACTAAACCGAAACATGTCCAATAATGTTTGTATACTAATCACAATGTGGAACAAGTTTAGATATTGCTCCTTGATCACACCGGGGCAACTCCTGGATAAATGCTCAAATCCATCGCTTCCCATGGCGGCGTGAAGGTTGGCCGGCGAGCTGAGGAACACCAAGCACGCCTCCTTTGAAGGCTTCGGCATGTGCTGCTCCGCCAACGCGAGCATA
>CM020183.1:34802065-34823021 GCA_009805545.1 Oryza longistaminata
TGCTTATCAAAAGTAATCCCATATGGACTGATATTTCAACTATATCTTGACGTTGTTTACTGGCACGTAAAACACAATGTTACTACACGGTTGACGCGTCGCGTTAACTAACAGTTTCGGCGAGAACGAGAGCCCTGCAGAGAGAGGTGAGTGGGTGAGGGGAGGTCTAGTAGGGAGGTTTGACTGAGCTCCTTTGGACCGGCGGGAGGGCGGCTTTGAGACCAGCGTTTGAACGAGGTGGAGGTGTTTTGGGCCTTTGGAAAGGAGAGGGAGGTGGTGTGGCCTTTGAGAGGGGGGCGTGTAGTAATAGTTATATATATATATATTAGAGAAGGAGAGAGGATGAGACTATTCACACACGTGCGGTATTTAGAATAGCTATTCTACACCCCTCCCTCCTTCCCACCCCCCCCCGGCCCTCCTTCCTCTCTCCCGATCTCCTCCTCTCCCTCCCGATCCTTCTCTTCTTTTCCTCGTTCCGCTTTCTATCTCTCTTCATTCCTCGCCTCTCCCGCGATCTCCCCTCTCTCTCCCTCCTTCTTTTCTTTCTGTTTCTCTCCCTCCCGATCCCTCCTCTCCCCCATCTCTCTTTCTATTCTCCCTCTCTCCCGATCTCTCTTTCCTTTTCTTTCGTATTCTCCCTCCTCCTTGCCCGATTCTCCCAGTCCCCCTCCCTCGCCTATCTCTGTTCTCTTTTTTTTTTTTCTTTTTTTCTTTCCTCCCTTTCTCTCTTTTTTCTCTTTTCTAAAAAAATAAAAATAAATTGAATTCCAGATTTGAACTTCACTAATCTCATATTCATAGCAAGTTCTTCTAACCCATCCATCATCAATGAGATAGATTTGTTTAAAGGATTATTGTTGTTTCTTTTGTATGCTCATCTTTGTGAGAAAAGAATATGGTGACGATTCTAATCTTTTCACCATCGGCCATACAACAAATAAATATGTTTTACGGAAACTCAAGGATTTTACTATGTTTCCAGTAGTAACATTATAGATATAAGTAACAGTAGCACGTCACGTTACTGTAAAACATATATGGACGTTACCAAATGTTTTGGCAATAAAACATTATCGTAGAAGTGCGTACGCGTTACTGCAGAACATATATGGTGTTACCAACACTTATGACATACATTGTGGTGAATTGTAAGTAAATCCAGGAACGGAAACAAAAATATATAGGTTAAGGTCTCACGATGCTAACCATATACTTGTTATTATTGTAAAAAAAGTAAAAGTGTTACTGCATGGTAGGCACACGTTACGACATGTTCAATGCAGTAACACTATCCATAATTGTAGTAGTCGCATTTTTGTTATGTAAACATAGATGTTACTGCGTTTTGAGTAGTAAATTGTGGTGGTGATTGTCAGTAAACGCAGGAAATTGAAACAAAAATATCATGAGTTTATAAATTTAATGCTAAATATACTTGTTACTGCAAACAAAAGTGGAAGTTGTTACTGGCATGGTAAGACACATGTTACCTAGCATGTTACACCTATACGAAAATTGCAGTAACACTACACAAGAATTGCAGTAAAGATGTATGTTATTGAAAACTTATAATCTTACTGCCTTTTAAGTAACATCGGTATGCGATGTAGTAACGTCAACAGACAAGGTAGTAACAAGTAATGCTAGAGTTATTACTACTTGTGGAGAGATCAAATTTCAAAAAGTCAATGTTGAAGAACATTCTCATCCACGTGATGTACTTTTTTAAAACCGTTTGCACCATGATGCTAGAAAAAAAGTGCTTATCAAAAAGTAAATCCGTCATGACTATATTTGACTATATTTCGAACTTTGTTACTGCACACAAGACACGTGTGTTACTGCACTATGGCTGTCCGCGTACTGCACGATTCCGTTCGAGGACGAGAGGCGAGAAAGAGGTGGTGGTGGGGGAGTGTATGCGGTTTTGACCGGTTTGGACCGACTGGGGTGCTTTTGGGACTGGAACCTTTTTGGACTGAGGTGGGGAGGCTTGGGTTTGGCCTTGTGGGAAGGAATAAGGGGCAGTATAGGAATAACTTATATATATATATACATATATATATATATAAAGCGACAGTAGAAGAGGAAGGGATTAGATTAGATTAGCGACCCACCATCCATCTATGGTCCGCACCACCCCGAGCCCGCTCGACCTCCGCCTCCGCCACCTCCGTCCTCCGGCCGGTGACAGGGCACCACGTGCTCACCCATGACGGCTAAACTTCCCGCACCAAGGCGAATGCTCCCCACGCCGCGTTCACCGCGTCTCGCCCTTTCACGTGTGGCGAGGAACCCATGGAGCATCCCTGACTAGCTCCAGTCGGCGATCGCTCCCGACACCGCGCGCTTCATATCCGTACTTCTCGAGCTTCAAAAACCGCGCCCGCGCCGCCGCCGCGCCGCGCCTCCGAGGTCCGAGCCCGCGACGGCGCGTGTCACGTTCCAGCTTTGCTGGGATCCAGGCCGGGAGGTCCGCGCCGTCCGCACACCATGGCCACGGATCTGCACGACTGTTCGCCGCCCCACCGGAGGCGGCGTCGATGTGCCTGCGTAGCTTTTGTTCGCAGAGCAGCTTCAGCCTCTTCAGGTCGTACCTGTCCGCCGCGACGAGCAGGTGCTGAGCCATGGCGGCCTCCTCCGAATCCGATCCTCCTCCTGCCGCTTGTCCGTCGTCCGCTCCGCCGGGCGCCGGCAACGCGTCGGTGTACACGAAGCGGAGCAGAGCGGAGAACACCGGCGCCTCCATGTCGTCCACGCGGATCGCCTCCGAGTCCGACGACGACGCGGCGGCCGCGGCGGTGGCCTCCCTCATGGCGCCGAACAGCTCCGCCCTGAACACCGGCGACCGCGCCGCGAGGACGTACCGGTGCGCGCGGAACGCCTCGCCGCCGACCTGGAACGTGACGTCGGCGCCGTGCTTGGAGTCCAGAAGGTCGCCGAGGTGCCGGTGCAGGTCGGACGGCGGCACCACCGCCGCGAAGTCCGACGGCGGCCTGTCCTCCGCGCGGAGCTCAGTGGAGACGACGACGCCGCACCTGATGGTGAACTTGTCTTCCACGATCGAGCCCTCCATCAACCCCCTCTCGGCATACTTGCTAAAACCATACCCGATCCCCTTCTTGCTGAACTCGCGTAGCTCTGTGGTCCTCGCAACCGCCGGCGGCGTGGGCTCGCCGTTGAAGAACAAGCTGAACTTGGCAAAAGCCTTGACGGCGACGACGACGTTCTCGTCGATGATAAGGTAGACGGCCATGTACGCGGAGCCGTCGGCGACGTCGCCGTTGGGGTAGTATCGGATGCGCCATAGATGGCCTCCCACGGTGAAAGGGCGGGAGTCCATGCAGCGGCCATTGGGGAGCTGGTCCTTGGTGTGGGAGTAGCCGTCGATGTGGAGCAGGTGGTGCCCGGTCACCGTGCTCCTGACGATGGCTGACTCCGTGGGCTTCGTCGTGTCTCCGGCCATCGGTGTGGATTCGGAGGTGGGGCGGCGGCGGTGGCGGCGGCAGACGGCGAGAGAAGAGAGAGAAGACGAGGGGTTTTTGTAGTTTCGCGAGGGTTTCTATGAGCGGATGACAGGTGGGACCGTCTCTGGAGTGGAGACTGGAGGCGAATCGACTGGACGCCCATTAGAGCAGGTTCAATAGCAGGCTATAAGCCAGCTGCAAACATATTGTAAGTAGATAAATGAGGAGAGAGAAGGGCAGCGGGCTCTAGATTTGTAGCCAGCTGCAGCACGGACTCCAAGACACAGTGTGTGTATGATTGGTGGGACCAGATATTAATAGTGTAGCATATAACTATTATATGAATGAGCTATTAGATTGGCTATAAATAAATTGGAGCTAGTAGTTGGCTATACTATTGAACTTGCTCTTAGACGTTTCGTATGTTCGGAGGTGGGTCTTGGGAATCATCTCCCATGCACATAAAACGGAGCGGTCCATTAGCACGTGATAAATTAAGTATTAGCTATTTTTTAAAAAAAAATGGATCAATATAATTGTTTTGAACAACTTTTGTATAGAAACTTTTTTTTTAAAAAAAACACATCGTTTAGCAGTTTAAAAAACGTGTGTGCGGAAAATGAAATAGGAGTGTTGGGAACTTGCTCTTGCAAACACACCAGTCTACATCCTGTGCGACGTATCGTCTCCGACGAGGTTCCGTACGGACGCCCGGACCACCGCCTCCACCACCGTGACTCTTTCAGTCCCGCTGCCACCATCCGACCTGGGCAGGCCGCACGCACCTCGCCGACCTTGTCACTAAGAAGGCGCTAACATCATGCCGACGAGGCGTTATGGTGTTAAGGGCAAGTTTTATTACAAGGGTAGTTGTCATATCTAAATTTATCCATGTAAGATAAGAGGTGATATACTTCCTCCATACTCATAAAGAAAGTCGTTTAGGACAATGTTTAAGTCAAACCTTGGGAATATAAATCATTAATAACTCTCAAGTTGTTGAGTTTGAAAATATAAAAGTTATATGAATAGATTATTCTTGAAAAATACTTTCATAAAAGTATACATATATCACTTTTCAATAAATAATTTTATAGAAAAAAGAAGACAAAGTTGTCTTTTAGAGACCGTATCGCTGTCCTAAACGACTTCCTTTACGAGTACGGAGGGAGTATTGTTCCCTCCATCCTATAATATAAGGGATTTTGACTTTTTGCTTGCACTGTTTCACAATTCGTCTTATTCAAAAAAATTTAGAATTATTATTTATTTTATTTGTGATTTACTTTATTATCCAAAGTATTTTAAGTACAACTTCTCGTTTTTTATATTTGCACAATTTTTTTAATAAGAGTCAAACAGTGCAAACAAAAAGTCAAAATCCCTTATATTATGGGATGGAGGAAGTACACCACATCTACATTAACACTACCTATAGTATACTAACCCAAATAATTTTATTTTATTTGTTTGTCCAATCCCCTCTTCCTTTTATCTCCTTTTTCTTGGGTTTGATGCGAAGGTTGCTCCTTGCATGAGGGGTGATTCACCTTCTCTATCCTAACTTATTTCTTCCACCTCATAATTCAATCATATATGACTTTTTTAGGGGCACCACATCAAGCATCATAGTACTTTCCCTAAGGGCGCATAGGTGCATTGCATTATTGCATGCAGGGTTCAAAATTTCGGAATTTTCGGTTCTATCGGACCTGATATGATATTATTTCAGCCAAAATTTTAGATATTTTAATATTTTTTGTGAATTTGGTAACTTTTTAAAAAATTTGACCAAATTTTGTTTAAAAATTCAAATAATTTTGGACCAAAGTTTCCAAAATTTCGGAGAATTTTGGCATATCGGCAACCCTCGATACAAATTGAGAAAACGAAATATTAAACCCTGATTACGGGATGGTCGTCGGTGTTTAGGATGAGTTATATATTTGGCCGGATGATGAAAGACAGCGCTGCCATAGCGGTCACCACAGTCGACTGACATTTTGAAAGTCCTTTGGCACGATATTATCTCGCCCAAATTTTTAATTTTTTTCTAATTTTTTGTGAATTTGGTTGGGATGTATTCAAATTCAGTCAAAACTTCAAAAATGCTCAGTATACCGCATGCCCGATCGTGCGCTGAAAAATCGGTCACTGTGCGCGCCTTGCGATCGAGCCGCGCGGATCGAACAACTATCCATCGGGCTATGACGTAGCCGTTGGATATTATCCAACGCAAATTCTCCTTTCTCTTATTTCTTCAAAAGATATTTTTCTCGTAAACTATTTTTCTAATCTATGATCTGGTTACACCACTTAAATTGTTACAATTAAAACTTTACAACAAGACCACACATGATTATATTTTGAAAAAAAATATTTTAGCATTTTTATTCATATTTTTTTAGAATGCTGCATATAGTTCTTTTGATGTTTCAACCAGTAGTTTTACGATGTTTCCTACCTATTTACCGGTATCTCGCGGTACTAAATCGTTTGCGATCATTGGATTTAGCAATGCCCATCCTGCCAGCTAGATCCAAGTATTAGAAACGATTTGGTACCATGATGTACTGATACCACGAGATATTTTTTTTGTAGACCAGAGGTAATTTTCTTCTTCCATAGTTTAGTTAACTCTTTCGAAATGGATAGTTCAGTGCTCTCTGTTACTCTGTTTGGCGACGTACTGAGAATTATTCCCTTAAACTCTGCCTTTCTATAACAAAATGCTTGAGTAAAAAATACAAAATAAAATGACTAAGTAGCAATATAAGCTAGTTGCTGAGAGCCCTCTATTTTGCTGGTTTTAAGACCCTGGGATTTAGCAAAGCTGGTGTTCTTTTCTCCTTAACATGATGATTAAGTTTTTTTACGCAAAACGAGATGGTATTAGCGTATGATTGATTGAATTTTAATTATTACAAACTTAAAAAATAGATTAATATGATATTTTAGAGCAACTTTCATATAAAAAGTTTTCGCACGAAACACACTGTTCAGTAGTTTGAAAAGCGTATCACGAAAATCTTAATCTTCATCTAACTCTTGTTGGAGAAAAGTAGTGACTTTTATTGATTGTTACTCTCGAAAGACCTGGATATATCTTATAGATAAATTAGTTGGCAATAAATTTGAATCAAATTAGCATTCAGGCACCAGGGAAAAAAAAAGAAAGAAGAAACAACAAAGTATGTTCCAGAGTGTAACATTACATTTAGGAGAAGAAGCACATTTGGCTGAAATTGTTTTAAATTAAGCATGAATATGTCCTCCTGACCAACCTTACACGCCACCGAAACACTTTCAATCTTTAAGGCGCAAGTTTTCATTTGGCTCCAGATAGAAGGTGAGAGCCCCTGACAATGAGCTCCTTGACAAGAGACGGGCAGCTCTCCGGTCGCCGGTGTTCAGGGCAGAGCTCTTCGGCCCGATGAAAGAGAGCGCCGCCACGGCGGTCATCACCGTCGACGACATCGAGCCAGACGTGTTCAGGAACCTGCTCACCTTCATGTACACCGACACGTTGCCAGAGACAAATCCACAAGAGCTGGAGGAAGAAGAAGAAGACGACGACGACGAAGACTACGAGGACGATCAAGCTCAAGCTGCTGCAATGGTCGAGCATCTGCTCATCGCGGCGGACAGGTACAACCTGGAGAGGCTGAAGCTGATCTGCGAGGATAGGCTGTGCAAGCACATCGACGGCGAGTCCGTGGCGACGATCTTGGCCTTGGCTGAGCAGCACAGCTGCGATGGGTTGAAGGAGGCGTGCTTCCAGTTCCTCAGCTCGCGATCGGCTCTGAATTCTCTGGTGGCCACCGATGGCATTGAGCATCTAGCTAGATGGTGCCCCTCTGTTCTCAACCAGCTCATGTCCAAGGTTGCTGCTCTTGTTCCTGTTGATTTCGTCGTCAGGGAAACAAGATAAGTTAATTAGCATGGGGTATCAGTACATGGCATTGTAATATGACATGTTATGGTCTGGAAGAAAATCTGGAGGTTTCTGCAAATACTAGTATAGTCTTGCCCTGAAATTAGACTCAATGATCTGTTTTATTTTGATCTTGTCATTGCATTCTTTTGGGATATTACTGTTAACGTCAAGGCAAACTACTACTGTATAAGAATTATAAACAATTGCTTGTACTGTTTACTTTTTCTTTATTTTTTTGTGTTTCTTCTTTCTCCATTGTTGTACTGTATCTGTACTGAGCGTACATATGGTAAACTGTGTTCGGGGAAAAGTGATTTCATCCCTCGAAGCGATATCCTCTCGTACCTAAATAGTCAATAGAAAATTTAATTTTTTTCAAACATAGATTAATATATAATATATCACTTTACAAACATGCAAATTTAAATTCAACTTCTACAAGTTATAACAAAATAACAAAATATAGTTACGAATGTACGATAACTATTTTCAGTTTAATTTGTTCTTTTTATTGTAACTTGTAGAAGTTGAATTTAATCTTGTATGTTGTCAATTTTTTTAAGTTTTTTAATAACTATTTAGATGACATGCAAACAACGGGATGTCCCCTCGAGGGATGAAAATCCACATCTTGTGTTTGGCTCTTATCTGCAATTGTAATTTTGTACCGTACCTGTACTTATGAATTGTGCACGTGCACTTGTGAATCAATGCAGCAAATTGTGTGCTTGCCTCGTATTGCTATTTACTGCATCCATTACCTGTCATTGAGATTTAACCGCAAACTCAATGGAAACACTTGTTGAGTCCGGTGGTGCTCACACCATAAATTACGGTTTCAACAATAAACCTCTGAATTGTACCGTTCATGTTGAGTAAGGCGAACGGAATTACCGGTTTACCAAGTGGTGTATACTGTGTATAGAGGCAATGGATGTAGTCGTTGCGGCAATGATGTAGCTCCTTTTTTATCTGCACCTTATACTGTTGTTTGGTTTAATTTATCAAGAAGTCTTCTTCCATGAGATTTGCTTCGCTCCAACAAAAAGTACCTCGTGGTACCGGTATCTCGCGGTACCAAATCGTTTGCGATCATTGGATTTAGCAATGCCCATCCTGCCAGCTAGATCCAACGATTAGAAACGATTTGGTACCGTGATGTACTGATACCATGAGATATTTTTTTCTAGACCAGAGGTAATTTTCTTCTTCCATAGTTTAGTTAACTCTTTCGAAATGGATAGTTCAGTGCTCTCTGTTACTCTGTTTGGCGACGTACTGAGAATTATTCCCCTAAACTCTGCCTTTCTATAACAAAATGCTTGAGTAAAAAATACAAAATAAAATGACTAAGTAGCAATATAAGCTAGTTGCTGAGAGCCCTCTATTTTGCTGGTTTTAAGACCCTGGGATTTAGCAAAGCTGGTGTTCTTTTCTCCTTAACATGATGATTAAGTTTTTTTACGCAAAACGAGATGGTATTAGCGTATGATTGATTGAATTTTAATTATTATAGTAAATATGCCCGTGTGTTGCAACGGGAAGAAAAAAGAGAAAACTGAATTGAAATATATTAAATTATAATTAATTGAAATACAAATTTTCTGGAATTTTTGGGTATTTTTTAAGTAGGTTGGTATATAATTAAATTAATTTAAAAATAAAGTAAGTGTGAGAAATAAAGTTATATGGTTGGATTTAATTTTTATTAAATTCTCCATATTAATTATCCTCTTTGAAATTTTCTTAGAATTTGCAGAGCTTAATTTCTAATTTTGATAATACAAACATCATTTAAGCATTTATTTAAATAAAAATCGTTCTATCTCTATGGGCCATTTTCAACCCATTTTCTTCTTCAGCCCGCAACTGAGCCGGGTAACTTTTCTCAGGCCGCAAGCGAGTAAAGTCTAATTAACATCCCCATACTCCTCCTCTCACTTCCACGTTTGTGTTGGACCGCCGGCCCGCGTGCGGCCCAAGTGCTGCGGTCCGGTGATGAAGGCTAGCCCGACACTCGATCGATTTGAGCCGTTCGTCCCTTCCCTCCTCCCTTCCCTCTAGCGGTGCTGCTTCCCCTCCCCTTCTCTCCCCTCTCCCTCCCGTCTTACCGGCATGGCATAATGACGGCGGGGTACGGCGAAGACAGCGGCGACGGCCGTCCCTCCCCCTCTCCCTGTTGGCCTCGACGGCCGTCCCTCCCTCTCGGCCTCTTTGTTTCTGTCGGCGACGGCACCCTCTCCACCCTCAAGATCTGGCGTGGCCCTCCCAACGGTCGCGTCGATGACAACGTCGGTGGCTTTCCGCGGGCAGATCTGGTGCCGGCGGCTTCCTGCGGCGGATCCAACGGCGATGTAGACTTGCCGATTCGGCTTCACCAATGGCACCGACAGCTTCCCATGGACGGATCTGGTGGCGACGACGGTGTTGGCGGCTTCACGGTGATGTTTTTATTTTTCTTCCCGTTCTTTTTCTAAATCACTGGATTGTCTGATTGGATTTTGTATGTTTTTTGTTTGGCTTTATCTGCCTTATTATAATGCGCTGGTACCGACAATTGAGAATCTAGCCAACAAAGATGAGCGCGAAGGACCACATGCATATTTCAGTTTCTTTTGACTCACAAGCCGTGGCCTGTTTAATTGCCTGAAGGCCCATGTGCCAGGTTCTGGCCCGAGTTGGCGTCGATGAATTGAGAGCCGTCAGATGCTATCGATTGGCCAGCATCGCTCGAGACACGGACAAAACAACTGCCGTAATCTATTTTAGAGCAACTTTCATATAAAAAGTTTTCGCACGAAACACACTGTTCAGTAGTTTGAAAAGCCTATTACGAAAATCTTAATCTTCATCTAACTCTTATTGGAGAAAAGTAGTGACTTTTATTGATTGTTACTCTCGAAAGACCTGGATATATCTTATAGATAAATTAGTTGGCAATAAATTTGAATCAAATTAGCATTCAGGCACCAGGGAAAAAAAAAGAAAGAAGAAACAACAAAGTATGTTCCAGAGTGTAACATTACATTTAGGAGAAGAAGCACATTTGGGTGAAATTGTTTTAAATTAAGCATGAATATGTCCTCCTGACCAACCTTACACGCTACCGAAACACTTTCAAGCTTTAAGGCGCAAGTTTTCATTTGGCTCCAGATAGAAGTTGAGAGCCCCTGACAATGAGCTCCTTGACAAGAGACGGGCAGCTCTTGATCAGATGCTCGAACCCGTCGCTCGCCATCACCGCGTCCATCGTCGCCGACGAGTCGATGAACCGGAGGCACGCCTCCTTGAGGCCACGGCAATGGTGCTGCTCCGCCAGCGCCATGAGCGTCGCCGCCGAGCCCAGCTCGACGCGCCCGCACAGCTTCTCCTCGCACAGCCGCATCAGCCTCTGCATCCCGTACCTGTCCGCCGCCACGAGCAGATGCTGCGCCATCACCACCTGCTGCTTCGTCTCCGTCTCTGGCAGCTCGTCGGTGTAGACGAAGGCCAGGAGGGCCCTGAACACGTCGGCCTCCATGTCGTCCACCTCCACCACGGCGTTGCTGCCGCCGCTCACGCTCTCCTTCATCGCGCCGAAGAGCTCCGCCTTAACACCGGCGACCGCGCCGCGAGCACGGACCGGTGCGCCCGCACCTCCTCGCCGGCGACGTGGAACGTGACGTCGGCGCCTTGCATGGACTCGAGGAGGCCGCCGAGGTGCCGGCGCAGCTCCGGCGGCGGCACCTCGACCAACGGCGGCGTCCGGTCCTCCGTGCGGAGCTCCGTGACGACGGTGACGTCGCACCGGATCGCGAAGCCGTCGTCCACCTGCCCATGGATTGTCACCGCAAGTGGTAATCTTTTCTATATAACATCCACTGTTATAAGCATCATAAAGAGGAATTGACACACTAGCCAGAACTCCTGTCCATTATATTAATGGTCGGAACAATGTGAAATTCAATTGAGACTTGAGACACTAGAACTGAAACATAACATGAATCTTGGTTATAGTTTATGTATTAGAAGCTTAGTTAGCAGCATGTTATGCCAAATGTCAATCGGTGAGCCAACCCCCACCCCTGCGACGCCCAATACATGGTGTAACATTATAACAAAATGAATAGCTACACATCCCAAAAGCTACAGCAATAGGTACTGAAGTGCTTAGGAAAACATGCTTGATATATGAGTTGCAGACATGAGTCGATGATAAAACATGTTGTGTCAAATACATACATTGAGTCAAACTTTGAATACTTTGAGCACCAATGTCTCCTTAAATATTTAGATCAAATATATAAACGATTTTGCTATATATTTGTCGACAAATTTTTCCCCAAAAATTTGACCGATGTAATTATAGTACAATCGTAGTGTAATTACACTGTAACTTATATGTAATTACACTGTAACTTGCATGTAATTACACTGTAACTATAGTGTAACTTGTATGTAACTTTCAAAAATCTCTCCGTAACATGTTATTTCGGTAAAATGGAGGTCGTGGGAACAAATTCTTTCATATATGTATGTGCTATGATTTGTTTTCTTCCTCACCAAAACAAATCTTGTAATAGATCTAACGATTCAAAATTATGTGAAACTTACATATAAGTTACACTATAGTTACATGCAAGTTACAGTGTAATTACATATAAGTTACAGTGTAATTATACTACGATTGTACTATAATTACATCTGTCAAATTTTTAGGGAAAAATTTGTCGACAAATGTATAGGCAGTCCCATCTCCGGCGATCGACGGCCATCATCGCGTGCCGAGCTGGGCTTTTCAGGCAGAGGCGTAGCTGCTTATCAGTGGCGTGACATGATTACAACTCTGAAAAACTAAACGTATCCGCTTATTATTGATTACAACTAATGATTATTAAATTGGATCTCTAGTCCGGCGTTGATCTTTCTTGTTCTGTTCGATCTCGTCGCCGCCGTCGCGTACGTACGTGTGCGCGCTAGCCACCACAACGTACGCACCATGCCGTCGTCCGCGGCCACCGGCGGATCAGAATTACTCCGGCCGCTGCCGCCATACTCGTCCGCGTCGGCGATCGTCGGCGGCACGGTGACGGGGCACCACATCCTCCAGATCGACGGCTACTCCTACACCAAGGAGAAGCTCCCCAACGGCAAGTTCATCCAGTCCCGCTCGTTCAAGGTCGGCGATCACCAATGGCGCCTCAGGTACTACCCCAATGGCCAAAACTCTGACTACGCCGATTGCATCTGCGTCTACTTGGTCCTCGCAGCGGCCGCCGCCGGGCACGCGAAGGAGCAGCCGGTGAAGGCCCGAGCCACGTTCAGCTTGCTCGACCGGGCGGGGAAGCCGGTGCCGTCCTACACGACTGACGTGGGGATGCACGACTTCGCCGTGGGTGGATCCGGATTCGGCCACGGTGATTTCATCAAGAGGAAGGTCCTCGAGAAGTCCGGGCATGTCAGGGACGACGGCTTCGCGATCCGGTGCGACGTCACCGTCGTCATGGAGCTCCGCACGGAGGACCGGACGCCGCCGTTGGTCGAGGTGCCGCCGCCCGACCTGCACCGCCACCTCGGCGGCCTCCTCGAGTCCATGGACGGTGCCGACGTCACGTTCCACGTCGCCGGCGAGGAGGTGCGCGCGCACAGGTACATTCTCGCGGCGCGGTCGCCGGTGTTCAAGGCGGAGCTCTTCGGCCAGATGAAGGAGAGCAGCAGCGGCAACACAGTGGTGAACGTGGACGACATGGAGGCGGAGGTGTTCAGGGCCCTCCTCGTCTTCATCTACACCGACGCGCTGCCGGAGACGAAGACGAAGGCGAATCAAGAGGACGAGATGGTGATCGCGCAGCACCTGCTCGTCGCGGCGGATAGGTACGGCATGGAGAGGCTCAAGCTGCTCTGCGAGGAGAAGCTGGTCGAGTACATCGACCGGGGCTCGGCGGTGATGCTGATGGCGTTGGCGGAGCAGCACCATTGCCATGGGCTCAAGGAGGCGTGCTTCCGGTTCCTCGAGTCGAAGGAGACTTTGAGCGCGGTGATGGCGACTGACGGCTTCCTGCATCTGATGCAGAGCTGCCCGTCTCTTGTCAAGGAGCTGCTTTTCAGGGTTGTTGACCACTCTCTGGAGCCGAAATAACATTGGAAATAACACATGTTGTACGCTTGTAAGAGCAAATACAGTAGCAGACTAGATAAAAGATAAGAGATAAGAGCAGATAAAAACATATTTTAAAAAGATAAAAGATGAGAGATAAGAGCAACGGGCTATATATTTGTAGCTAGTTGTAGCACAGACTCCAATATACATGTGTGTATGATATGTGATACCATATATTAATTATATAGTATATGTTTATGGGTAACTATTGTATGAATTAGCTATTAAATTAACTATAGTTGATTTGAAGCCAATAGTTGGCTATACTATTAAACTTGCTCTGAGGTTCTTCGGGAAGGAAAAAAAAACGGATGCACTATATTTCGGCCTAGATCTGCATGTTATTTTAGACTAGTCCTGCGCACAATTTCAGCCAATAGGAACACACATTTTCATCCCATATTTAGCAAAAAAGTCTACTTGGACTCCGTTAAATATAGGTTCAATTCACCTCAACTACAATATCTGATATTCTGATCCCTCCTAACATTCAAAACCGGTGCAATTTAACTCCTATAGCGGTTTTTAGGGTGGTTTTTACACACGCGGCATGCTGACTTGGTCCACCTATGCTGACGTGACAACCTAGTAAAAAATTAGAAGCAGGTCTGTGTGAAAGTGGCTAGGGAAAATTTAAAAAATATGGGGCCATGTTTCAACTCCCTTCTTCCCTCTCTATCTCTTCCTGAGCTCGGGTCTCTAGCCCCGATGGCCTCGCCCTGGCATCATCGCAGCTGGAGGAGGGGATGGTCTACCACGGTGATGGATGATGGGATCAATGGGCGGAATTGGACAGTGATAGCGACGACATGTAAAAAAAGAGCGGAGGCATGTGAGTGCGGGTGGGTTCTAGAAGAGGGGGCTGAGCTCTGGTCGAATTGAAGTAGGAGGAAGAAGGGGGCAGCTAGCCTTCCACGGGCAGTGGCGGTCACTGTTGTGAGTTGTGACCGCTCCCGCTGTTTCGGAAGGTATATGTCTCCTCGTTTCTATCAATCTCGCAACCAAACCATATCGTCGGCATGCCTGCGTCCCAATCAAATCGTGGGTGCCAGCAATGAAGAACTCAGAATAAAAATTACCGGGTCTAATATATATTAATCATTTAATTATTCATAAATATATTAATCAACATAATATAAATTAGCTAGAATTTTATAATTTACATAGGTCTTGTGACCCCTTGTAAAAGTTCTCAAAAGTTTATGGGTACGTCCCTGGGTGCCACCACGTCCTCTCATCGGATGCATGGTCTGTCTCTGGCGACCATTACCGTCGTCGTTGGCTCAAGCCGATCTAAGAGCAAGTATAATAGTAAGCTATAAGCCGACGATATGGTTTGGTTGCGAGATTGATAGAAACGAGGAGACAGATACCTTCCGAAACAGCGGGAGCGGTCACAACTCACAACAGTGACCGCCACTGCCCGTGGAAGGCTAGCTGCCCCCTTCTTCCTCCTACTTCAATTCGACCAGAGCTCAGCCCCCTCTTCTAGAACCCACCCGCACTCACATGCCTCCGCTCTTTTTTTACATGTCGTCGCTATCACTGTCCAATTCCGCCCATTGATCCCATCATCCATCACCGTGGTAGACCATCCCCTCCTCCAGCTGCGATGATGCCAGGGCGAGGCCATCGGGGCTAGAGACCCGAGCTCAGGAAGAGATAGAGAGGGAAGAAGGGAGTTGAAACATGGCCCCATACTTTTTAAATTTTCCCTAGCCACTTTCACACAGACCTGCTTCTAATTTTTTACTAGGTTGTCACGTCAGCATAGGTGGATCAAGTCAGCATGCCGCGTGTGTAAAAACCACCCTAAAAACCGCTATAGGAGTTAAATTGCACCGGTTTTGAATGTTAGGAGGGATCAGAATATCAGATATTGTAGTTGAGGTGAATTGAACCTATATTTAACGGAGTCAAAGTAGACTTTTTTTTGCTAAATATGGGATGAAAATGTGTGTTCCTATTGGCTGAAATTGTGCGCAGGACTAGTCTAAAATAACATGCAGATCTAGGCCGAAATATAGTGCATCCGTTTTTTTTCCTTCCCGAAGAACCTCAGAGCAAGTTTGCAAGTTTAATAGTATAGCCAACTATTGGCTTCAAATCAACTATAGTTAATTTAATAGCTAATTCATACAATAGTTACCCATAAACATATACTATATAATTAATATATGGTATCACATATCATACACACATGTATATTGGAGTCTGTGCTACAACTAGCTACAAATATATAGCCCGTTGCTCTTATCTCTCATCTTTTATCTTTTTAAAATATGTTTATAGTTGGCTTATAGTCTGCTACTGTATTTGCTCTCACAAGCGTACAACATGTGTTATTTCCAATGTTATTTGGGCTCCAGAGAGTGGTCAACAACCCTGAAAAGCAGCTCCTTGACAAGAGACGGGCAGCTCTGCATCAGATGCAGGAAGCCGTCAGTCGCCATCACCGCGCTCAGCGTCTCCTTCGACTCGAGGAACCGGAAGCACGCCTCCTTGAGCCCATGGCAATGATGCTGCTCCGCCAACGCCATCAGCGTCGCCACCGAGCCCCGGTCGATGTACTCGACCAGCTTCTCCTCGCAGAGCAGCTTGAGCCTCTCCATGCCGTACCTGTCCGCCGCGACGAGCAGGTGCTGCGCGATCACCAGCTCGTCCTCCTGCTTCGCCTTCGTCTTCGTTTCCGGCAGCGCGTCGGAGTAGATGAAGGCGAGGAGGGCCCTGAACACCTCCGCCTCCATGTCGTCCACGTTCACCACGGTGTTGTTGCTGCTGCTGCTCTCCTTCATCTGGCCGAAGAGCTCCGCCTTGAACACCGGCGACCGCGCCGCGAGAATGTACCTGTGCGCGCGCACCTCCTCGCCGGCGACGTGGAACATGACGTCGGCGCCGTCCCCGGACTCGAGGAGGCCGCCGAGGTGCCGGCGCAGGTCGGGCGGCGGCACCTCGACCAACGGCGGCGTCCGGTCCTCCGTGCGGAGCTCCGTGACGACGGTGACGTCGCACCGGATCGCGAAGCCGTCGTCCCTGACATGCCCGGACTTCTCGAGGAGCTCCCTCTTGATGAACTGATGGTAGCCGAAGCCGATGTCGCTGACGGCGAAGCGGCCCATCGGCATGTCACGCGTGTAGTACGACGCCGACGCCGGCGCCGGCTGCCCCGCCCGGTCGAGCAAGCTGAACGTGGCTCGCGCCTTCACCGGCTGGCCCTCGACGAGACACAAGTAGACGGAGATGTAGTCGGCGTAGTCAGAGCCCTTGCCATTGGGGAAGTAGCTGAGCCGCCATTGGTGATCGCCGACCGTGAACGAGCGGGACTGGATGAACTTGCCGCTGGGGAGCTTCTCCTTGGTGTAGGAGTAGCCGTCGATCTGGAGGATGTGGTGCCCCGTCACCGTCCCGCCGACGATGGCCGACGCCGACGAGTAGTGCGGCGGCCGGCCGCCGTCTGACGACCCTGTGGTGGCCGCGGACGCCGGCATGTATGGTTCGTTGCAGTGGCCGGCCGGCGAACGTACGTAACCTACTCGCGGCGGCGATCGGAGAAGCAAAGAACACGAGCGGGTTAGTATTAGGTTTGTCACGCCGAGATTTTGTCGTGGAATCGTGGTTGGTTCGATTTAATCATGTCTTTGAATCCTTTATTAAGTAGATTGGATTATATAGTTGTAATCACATGCGTTTATTTAGTTTTATTACGAGTCGAAGAGACTGTCATGTCGGCCATCACTGTTGGGTCAACGAAGTCAACTCATCGAAAGCAATTAGGAATAAGTTACTTATTGTTGATAACCTTATTAACCTAGCTTGAAAGATAGTAACATAAAAAAGGCCAAATTTATATTGAAACAGGTCGTATAAATTTTGAAGTAAGTTTACAAAATAAAAAATCCACTTTCAAATAATGAATGAAAGACGGGAAGTGGATTTTTGTCCCTCGATGGGACATCCCTTCGTTTTGTATATGGTGTTTACAAAGTTATCAAAAAATTTGAAAAAGTTTGTCAAGATAGATCAATATATGATATATCTTGTCGCAAACATGCAAGTTAAAATTCGACTTATACAATTCGAAAAAAAAACAAATTTGACCGTGAATTACGCGTTCTATTCATAGTCAAATTTATTGTTTTTGTTTCTACTTATATAAGTTGACATATTTGTGAAGTGACATATCACATATTAATCTATCTTACTAAATTTTTATATTAATCTATCTTACTAAACTTTTTTTGATAACCTTTTTAAGTGACATGTAAAAATGATGGGATATTCTCTTAAAGGATGAATATAGTTTTCATGAAAGACACTAAACAAAGAGGGCAGCTACCGCACGGGATTCTGTTACAACATGGAAGTCACGGGATAACTAAACACCCTCGGCCGATTTAATACATTCCATTTTCGACCAAGTGCCACGCCGTCCACACGATTCCCCCCACCTGCCACCTCCACGCAAAAGCCTCGCCGGCGGCGCCTTCCCCAGCCAAGAGCCTACTCGGTACCATGCGCCTCCACGGGCAATACCTTGCCTGCGGTGGCGCGGAGCGCTGGCGCAACTGCTTTGAGCAGGACCGCGCCTTCCCCAACCAGGTTCCTACCTGACAGCTCGTCAGTGTTGTCTATGCGTCGTTGCGTCTAGCTGGAGCAGCCATGGCAGCTTTCATACACGGGTGATGCATAGCTCCGCTAGTTGGCTCCTCCCCTCGCGGGCCGCATCAACAGTAGGGGAAGGAGGGAGTGTGTCGAGGAGAGAAAGGGAGAATAGGAGAGGAGGGAGAAGAGGAGAGGAGAAATCGGTGGTAAATGGCTAACTGGCCGGCTAGGAAGTGACAACCTGCGCTTCCTCCTCGCGACATGATAACTGATACCTGGTACTTGGCACCTGATATCGGATACCTAGTACTTGGCTCTTGATACCTGATACATGGTACTTGGCACCTGATACCTATGGGTATCGGCTGATACTTGGGTACCAAGTCTGATACCGGTGGGTATCAGGCTTGATACCTATCAAGCCTGGTACCTGATATTTAGCTGAGGATGACGTACTTGTAAACAATGGAGACGAGCAGCGAGGAGCTAGCAAGTAGCACGATACGGCAAGCTTGAGACATGCAGGAAGCACCTGGCGACCACCTCCTGTCCACTTTGTCAACACCAGAATCGCCTCCCACACCAGGAAACGACCATCTCCACCTTGTCGATGGTGCCCCTGTCCTCGCCCCCCACACTCTCAGCCTCGCATCATCCCCTCTTCTCTGTCCTCAACGAAGACAATGCCGATCTTGTTGTCGCAGTGACCTTCCGTTTGCTGACCTCACCGATTCGGATGGCCCCATGACCTGCCGATCTCTCTCACTGGTGCCCCCACCCTGGTGTATGAAGGGGCTGATGGATTTGATCATCTGGTCAAAAGCTGCCCATCTCTCTTGACAGAGTTGATGGCCAAAAGCTTACTGTTCAGAATAGTGTTTGCCAGTGCCACTGCTGAAAGTTAAAAGTCTCAGAGTAATTAAACTTTGGTATGCTTAACTAATTT
The DNA here is from genome assembly GCA_009805545.1 of Oryza longistaminata. Classification (NCBI taxonomy): domain Eukaryota; kingdom Viridiplantae; phylum Streptophyta; class Magnoliopsida; order Poales; family Poaceae; genus Oryza; species Oryza longistaminata. Next base: position 34,821,160 of record CM020183.1, read on the forward strand.
GAGAGATTTTTGAAGTGGATTCATCTGTAATCTGATGGATTACAGTCTAAAACACAAGGTATATATTCAGTACTGTAAAGTAGCATCCAGAATCAGAATTCAGAGGCACGGATAAAGTCGATGTAGTGTTGCTTTATGTGCAGTGCCGGTGAGGAATATATACTCGACGTGTGGCTTTACTTGCCGATGTTGAGACTCACAGGAAGGATTTAGAAAATTCTTGTTTAGTGCAATTGAAGTCTTTGAAATACAGTCATGGTACTAGTAGTACCTGATCACATTCTGATCTGTTATCATTATTTATCTTTAACCTGGTCAATGTACAACAGTTTACTATTCATGTTCTTCACACTGTTGAACTAGCAAAATGACGTGACTCATGATTTTTGCCGCCCTGGATGAAGATTTTTCTTAAAAAGTGTTTAAGAAAAGGACACTTATAGTGTATGTAATTTGTTGGCAAACATCACAAATACATGCTGCAGTTGGAGGACACCCTCAAATTTTGGTAATTTGTTGGATGACACTTTTAGTCCAATTGAACAGAGAAATTTTCAAATAGATGAGAATGTCCATGAGTATGCAAGCCAATTCTAAATTTTCTATCATCCGATGCACATTGCTAGCATACATCATATCAATCCAGCGTCAGTTTAGAAGCTTTTGGTTTTAGGGGCATTCGCGTCATTTTAAAGAGTTTTTCTCTTTTATCAGGCTAGAAGTATCCTCTAGCAAATTATCAATTTTTTAGGGTGTCTTTCAACCATTACACATTTTTACAATATTTACCAGCAAAGTACAACAATTTTAAGTGTCTTATGTCAAAATTTGCCTTAAGACAAAATTTACAACTATAGGGAAATCTCAACTTGGACATGAATAGCCAAATTGCAGATAGTTTACTTTCCATTCCACTTGAGAATAACTTGTGAAAAAAATGTTCTTTCAAGTCCATCTCTTTGTTAATTTCAATTCGCGTTCCTCCCTGTTTGTAAATAACTAGAAAAAAAAAGTTCTGCAAAGAGGGAAAAAGGGGAAAACTAACTTCCATGTCAGGATTAAATTCGACCGACATCGGTAATAAAATATGATTCAAATAAAAATATTGGTTAAAATGTTATCCAAATCGAAACTTCGATAATAAAATGTGACTCATAGAATTTATTCTAAACTAAATAACTGGTAGTGTTTGCTTAGTTACGTATCACTGCTATCTTTGTCCCATAATATTTGTATTTTTAGGATTTGAATATGTCCCAAATTAATTGTCACAATGGAGTACTAATAGTCTCATTAATTACTTTTTCATTCAAATTTCTTCTTGTTTTACCCTCAACTACTAATCCACCTATTGTACTAAAGAATCTAGAATTACAATTATTTTATGATGGAGGTAGTATTTGCTCATTGAGGATACTTTAGCAAACACTTGTTTAGAAAGCACTTTGGATTACCCCTACAAGAAAAAAAAAGGAAAGCACTTTTGATAAGCATCTTTCTACAAATGACCAAGTGGATTAGCTCCAACAAAAGTGCTCAATAACCCAACTCCCCCAAGCGGCACACATCCATGAGGCCATCACCAATGTGAGCCACTCCTAGGGTGCCCCTACTAACTGAGGGACTCTAGAGGTACTCACCTCTACCATGCAGATCACATATGGGTAGCCCAATGAGTATCCCAACCCAAAAAAACCCGTTTCTCTCATCTTCCTCTCTTTCCTATTCTACCCCTCTCTTCCCTCTCTCTCTTTCTCCCTCCGCACGACCGCACGCGCATTCCTCTCTCCCTCCACCCGTTGTTCCACTCACAACCTGCTTCCCTCTCTCCCGCCGCTGCTCCCGCCGCCGCCTGCCACCTC
>CM020183.1:34823046-34900657 GCA_009805545.1 Oryza longistaminata
GGAGGATAATAGCTAATTTCAATACAATAGTTACCTATAAATATATACTATATATTTAATAATATTAAAGTATCACAAATATCATACACACATGTTATATTGGAGTCTGTGCTACAACTAGCTACAAATGTGTAGCCCCGCTGCTCTTATCTCTCATCTTTTATCTTTTTTAAAATATGTTTATAGTTGGCTTAATAGTCTGCTACTGTATTTGCTCTCACAAGCGTAACAACATGTGTTATTTCCAATGTTTATTTGGGCTCCAGAGAGTGGTCAACAACCCTGAAAAGCAGCTCCTTGACAAGAGACGGGCAGCTCTGCATCAGATGCAGGAAGCCGTCAGTCGCCATCACCGCGCTCAGCGTCTTCCTTCGACTCGAGGAACCGGAAGCACGCCTCCTTGAGCCCATGGCAATGGTGCTGCTCCGCCAACGCCATCAGCATCACCGCGAGCCCCGGTCAATGTACTCGACCAGCTTCTCCTCGCAGAGCAGCTTGAGCCTCTCCATGCCCGTACCTGTCCGCCGCGACTAGCAGGTGCTGCGCGATCACCAGGCTCGTCCTCTTGATTCGCCTTCGTCTTCGTCTCCGGCAGCGCGTCGGTGTAGATGAAGACGAGGAGGGCCCTGAACACCTCCGCCTCCATGTCGTCCACGTTCACCACTGTGTGCCGCTGCTGCTCTCCTTCATCTGGCCGAAGAGCTCCGCCTTGAACACCGGCGACCGCGCCGCGAGATGTACCTGTGCGCGCGCACCTCCTCGCCGGCGACGTGGAACATGACGTCGGCGCCGTCCCCGGACTCGAGGAGGCCGCCGAGTGCCGGCGCAGGTCGGGCGGCGGCACCTCGACCAACGGCGCGTCCGGTCCTCCGTGCGGAGCTCCGTGACGACGGTGACGTCGCACCGGATCGCGAAGCCGTCGTCCCTGACATGCCCGGACTTCTCGAGGAGCTCCCTCTTGATGAACTGATGGTAGCCGAAGCCGATGTCGCTGACGGCGAAGCGGCCATCGGCGATGTCACGCGTGTAGTACGACGCCGACGCCGGCCGCCGTGCCCCGCCCGGTCGAGCAAGCTGAACGTGGCTCGCGCCTTCACCGGCTGGCCTCGACGAGACACAAGTAGACGGAGATGTAGTCGGGCGTAGTCAGAGCCCTTGCCATTGGGGAAGTAGCTGAGCCGCCATTGGTGATCGCCGACCGTGAACGAGCGGGACTGGATGAACTTGCCCGCTGGGGAGCTTCTCCTTGGTGTAGGAGTAGCCGTCGATCTGGAGGATGTGGTGCCCCGTCACCGTCCCGCCGACGATGGCCGACGCCGACGAGTAGTGCGGCGGCCGGCCGCCGTCTGACGACCCCGGGTGGCCGCGGACGCCGGCATGTATGGTTCGTTGCAGTGGCCGGCCGGCGAACTTACGTAACCTACTCGCGGCGGCGATCGGAGAAGCAAAGAACACGAGCGGGTTAGTATTAGTTTGTCACGCCGAGATTTTGTCGTGGAATCGTGGTTGGTTCGATTTAATCATGTCTTTGAATCCTTTATTAAGTAGATTGGATTATATAGTTGTAATCACATGCGTTTATTTAGTTTTATTACGAGTCGAAGAGACTTCATGTCGGCCATCACTGTTGGGTCAACGAAGTCAAACTCATCGAAAGCAATTAGGAATAAGTTACTTATTGTTGATAACCTTATTAACCTAGCTTGAAAGATAGTAACATAAAAAAGGCCAAATTTATATTGAAACAGGTCGTATAAATTTTGAAGTAAGTTTACAAAATAAAAAAATCCACTTTCAAATAATGAATGAAAGACAGGAAGTGGATTTTTGTCCCTCGATGGGACATCCCTTCGTTTTGTATATGGTGTTTACAAAGTTATCAAAAAATTTGAAAAAAGTTTATCAAGAATAGATCAATATATGATATATCTTGTCGCAACATGCAAGTTAAAATTCGACTTATACAATTCGAAAAAAAACAAATTTGACCGTGAATTACGCGTTCTATTCATAGTCAAATTTATTGTTTTTTGTTTCTACTTATATAAGTTGACATGTTTGTGAAGTGACATATCACATATTAATCTATCTTACTAAATTTTTATATTATCTATCTTACTAAACTTTTTTTGATAACCTTTTTAAGTGACATGTAAAAATGATGGGATATTCTCTTAAAGGATGAATATAGTTTTCATGAAAGACACTAAACAAAGAGGGCAGCTACCGCACGGGATTCTGTTACAACATGGAAGTCACGGATAACTAAACACCCTCGGCCGATTTAATACATTCCATTTTCGACCAAGTGCCACGCCGTCCACACGATTCCCCCCACCTGCCACCTCCACGCAAAAGCCTCGCCGGCAGCGCCTTCCCCAGCAAGAGCCTACTCGGTACCATGCGCCTCCACGGGCAATACCTCACCTGCGGTGGCGCGGAGCGCCGCCGCAACTACTTTGAGCAGGACCGCGCCTTCCCCAACCAGGTTCCTACCTGACAGCTCGTCAGTGTTGTCTATGCGTCGTTGCGTCTAGCTGGAGCAGCCATGGCAGCTTTCATACACGGGTGATGCATAGCTCCGCTAGTTGCTCCTCCCCTCGCAGGCCGCATCAACAGTAGGGGAAGGAGGGAGTGTGTCGAGGAGAGAAAGGGAGAATAGGAGAGGAGGAGAAGAGGAGAGGAGAAATCGGTGGTAAATGGCTAACTGGCCCGCTAGGAAGTGACAACCTGCGCTTCTCCTCGCGACATGATAACTGATACCTGGTACTTGCACCTGATACCGGATACCTAGTACTTGGCACCTGATACCTGATACATGGTACTTGGCCCTGATACCTATGGGTATCGGCTGATACTTGGGTACCAAGTCTGATACCGGGTGGGTATCAGGCTTGATACCTATCAAGCCTGGTACCTGATATTTAGCTGAGGATGCGTACTTGTAACAAATGGAGCGAGCAGCGAGGAGCTAGCAAGGAGCACGATACGGCAAGCTTGAGACATGCAGGAAAGCCTGGCGACCACCTCCTGTCCACTTGTCAACACCAGAATCGCTCCCACACCAGGAAACGACCATCTCCACCTTGTCGATGGTGCCCTTGTCCTCGCCCCCCACACTCTCAGCCTCGCATCATCCCCTCTTCTCTGTCCTCAACGAAGACAACCCGATCTTGTTGTCGCAGTGACCTTCCGTTTGCTGACCTCACCGATTCGGATGGCCCATGACCTGCCGATCTCTCTCACTGGTGCCCCCACCCTGGTGTATGAAGGGGCTGATGGATTTGATCATCTGGTCAAAAGCTGCCCATCTCTCTTGACAGAGTTGATGGCCAAAAGCTTACTGTTCAGAATAGTGTTTGCCAGTGCCACTGCTGAAAGTTAAAAGTCTCAGAGTAATTAAACTTTGTATGCTTAACTAATTTGAGAGATTTTTGAAGTGGATTCATCTGTAATCTGATGGATTACAGTCTAAAACACAAGGCATATATTCAGTACTGTAAAGTAGCATCCAAGAATCAGAATTCAGAGGCACGGATGAAGTCGATGTAGTGTTGCTTTATGTGCAGTGCCGTGAGGAATATATACTCGACGTGTGGCTTTACTTGCCGATGTTGAGACTCACAGGAAGGATTTAGAAAATTCTTGTTTAGTGCAATTGAAGTCTTTGAAATACAGTCATGGTACTAGTAGTACCTGATCACATTCTGATCTGTTATCATTATTTATCTTTAACCTGGTCAATGTACAACAGTTTACTATTCATGTTCTTCACACTGTTGAACTAGCAAAATGACGTGACTCATGATTTTTGCCGCCCTGGATGAAGATTTTTCTTAAAAAGTGTTTAAGAAAGGACACTTATAGTGTATGTAATTTGTTGGCAACATCACAAATACATGCTGCAGTTGAGGACACCCTCAAATTTTGGTAATTTGTTGGATGACACTTTTAGTCCAATTGAACTGAGAAATTTTCAATAGATGAGAATGTCCATGAGGATGCAAGCCAATTCTAAATTTTCTATCATCCGATGCACATTGCTAGCATACATCATATCAATCCAGCGTCAGTTCAGAAGCTTTGGTTTTAGGGGCATTCGCGTCATTTTAAAGAGTTTTTTCTCTTTATCAGGCTAGAAGTATCCTCTAGCAATTATCAATTTTTAGGGTGTCTTTCAACCATCACACATTTTTACAATATTTACCAGCAAAGTACAACATTTTAAGTGTCTTATGTCAAAATTTGCCTTAAGACAAAATTTACAACTATAGGGAAATCTAACTTGGACATGAATAGCCAAATTGCAGATAGTTTTTCCATTCCACTTGAGAATAACTTGTGAAAAAAATGTTCTTTCAAGTCCATCTCTTTGTTAATTTCAATTCGCGTTCCTCCCTGTTTGTAAATAACTAGAAAAAAAAGTTCTGCAAAGAGGGAAAAGGGGAAACTAACTTCCATGTCAGGATTAAATTCGACCGACATCGGTAATAAAATATGATTCAAATAAAAATATTGGTTAAAATGTTTCCAAATCGAACTTCGATAATAAAATGTGACTCATAGAATTTATTCTAAACTAAATAACTTGTAGTGTTTGCTTAGTTACGTATCACTGCTATCTTTGTCCCATAATATTTTGTATTTTTAGGATTTGAATATGTCCCAAATTAATTGTCACAATGGAGTACTAATAGTCTCATTAATTACTTTTTCATTCAAATTTCTTCTTGTTTTACCCTCAACTACTATCCACCTATTGTACTAAAGAATCTAGAATTACAATTATTTTATGATGGAGGTAGTATTTGCTCATGGAGGATACTTTAGCAAACACTTTGTTTAGAAAGCACTTTGATTACCCCTACAGAGAAAAAAAAGAAAGCACTTTGATAAGCATCTTTCTACAAATGACCAAGTGGATTAGCTCCAACAAAAGTGCTCAATTAACCCAACTCCCCCAAGCGGCACACATCCATGATTAACCCCAAAACACCGGAGAGCCCTCACTCCTCGCCCCAAGCCCCACCCCTCCCCCTCACGATCACCGTCCATTCGAGCCTCCCCCCCGATCCAACGGCCCAGATCACCCCGGACGCCAAGATCTTTTATCAAATCCAGCGGCGATCAACCGCCTCGAGTCCGTCGTCGCTTCCTCTCTCTCTCTCTACTTGTCCCCTCTCGCGTCCGCTCCACTACTCCCCTCTTCCCCTCTCTTCCACCTCTCGAGCTCTCGCCCCAACGAGATTTCCTCTTTTTCGGGAGGATTTTCGTCTCCCCGGATCCAGTTGCTGGTGCCATAGATCGACGCGCCGTCTTCTCCTGATCGTGGTGGTGTTTTTTTTTTTTTTTTGTTTTGGATTTCCGGTGCTGGGAGTGGAGAGATTCGCTCGGATTGGATCTGGTGGGTTGGGGGTTGAGGGGTTATGTTTGTGTTTCTCGGTGATGATTTTTTTGGGGCGGTTTTGATTGAATGGGGTGCTCGTGTGGATGGATGCAGTGTGTGCTGATCCGTGTGGGTGGTGGATCTGACGGAGAATCGGAGGAGAGGAAGAGGAGAGTCTGGTTGGTTGGTGGAGACGACGATTTCTGTGGAGGATTCGACTTGCGCATCGGCTGTAGATCTGGAAGGTAACCCCCATCGAAAAGGAATAATCCCTTTTCTTCCCGTGGAATTTGTTGCTACAGTATCATCATGAATCTAATCGTCGTCGCGGCTTTAGTTTTCCTGTGGATTGATGTGTGGCGCTGAGAAATTTAGTACTCCTAGTTGGTGCTGTGATTGTTAGTGATAGTTCTCTGTTTGTTTCTCAACTGTTAGAAGCGTTGTGTCTTGCGATTATGCTGAACTTAGCTTTAAAGACTGTCCTTTTTGTTTTCTTCTGTTGTAGTTACTCTAACTACAGTTGATTGCGCTAACTTCAGTTTATTGTACTAGTGAAGAGGATGCCACCTGGTCTCATAGTGTGTTTATGTTTATTTTGCACTAGGGCTTTGGGTGACCTACTGCTCCAAGCTGCCTAAGTTATATCGCGAAGTGTCGAGCTTTCACGCCCACCGCAATCATCATCACCATCGCCGACGATGGAGGGTCTTGTGGTTATCTCACAGCAGCGCAACCACCATAACCAACACTCTGGTGGCCGAGGCAAGATGACGGGGCCTCACTTCTCATCGCCGCCATCCTCCCATGGCTTCCGTGGCATGAACTGCCGGTCTTTCCATTCCAGTGTATGTGCTGGCCTCCTGCCCTCCCTACCACCTCCGCCTGCTCGCACGTACTCATCACCAGAGCCTAAGACACCAAAGCAGCAGCAACAGCTGCAGCGCCGTGGTGGCAAGCGTAGCCGGCCCATCTCAATAAGCCCTTCAACTTCTCCTCCATCCCGCCCTGAGCTGTGGGCGGGCCCAGCATTCTCCAATTCACCACCTCCTAGTTCGCTCCCAATCCCCAAGTTCTCTCTGCGACAGAAACGCAGCATCTCACTTGAATTGCCACTATTTGAGCGGTCTGATGAAGTGGAGGTGAAGCCGCATGCTAAATCGGCTCCTTCCTCGCCGGTGGGTGGATCAGGGTTTGACTTCTTCAATGATAATGAAACTGCTGTTGCGACGGAGAATCTTAGGAGGATTCTCCATCTGGATATTTCCGATCATTGAATGATGGGAGGATGGAAGGGTAGTGTCTGTGTACATAGGTTATCATCCACTGACTTTAGTTGTTCACATCAATAGTAGTGTATAGAGTAATGAGAATAATAAGTTAGGTAGTACTGTATGGTCAAGGTTATGGTGGAGGTGGAGTTTTGTAGGTGAAGCATCTTCTGAAAGTTGGGTAGTGAAAACTGTCATATGTAGGTGTTGTTAAGGTGGACAGTGTGGTAAGGATAGGGTGGATGGCAGTTGACATACCTTCATAGCTTGGGCTCACCTATGATGTTTTAGGTGTAGTATAAAATCTTATTTGCATCCATGGCACCTGTGATGAACTGACAGTGGCACTCTGCCAGTGCAGAAACATTTGCGGTTAGTTCATTTCACGTAGAATAGCATAGTCTGGCAGCTTGTTAACGATAGCATACATTCTAGTATCTTAGACCCCAATCAGATGTTAAATAGTTCTAGGGAAACTACTTTTCTTGCATTTCTTTGCATACATATAACCTCCTAGCTAACTGATTCTCACCCTTCAACCATCCTGACTTCCCTGGTGCTCTACAAAGAACACCAATATATCTCCTCACTGGCTCTTCTGCTTTTTGGAAGGAAGAAGCTGGGTGGAAGATGGAAGCTGCCCCTCTCTTGCTCCCTTCTATGTCAATACTAACTTTTTCCCAGTTTGTTGCATATCTATCATGACATGTTCTCTCCACCTTCATTCATTCTAGATTCATCTCATGTCTCTTCACAAGTTGCATTTAGTACCAACCTTTATTCAAATCATCATACACCCTCCGAATCCCTTTCCGCTTTCATGAGCTCTAGTTTTCTACTTCTCTTCAAGTCTCGATGGTCTTGAGGAACAAAGTTAGACAATGATGTCTGCGGAACACGCAAGTCCCAATATGGTAGGTTTGTGCTTCATTTTGTTTTTTCAGATTTCTGTGAAATGCTTGTTCCCTTACTAGATGCTTGATATTAGACTCCTGTACTTATGCAGGTTGGCTTTGCTGTTCATATTTACCCTATGTGAAGACTTGGAAGTTACCTGTCTTAGTTCCTGCTACATTACTATGTTTGCCACCTAGCAGTCAAGAAGCACTTTGCTGGAGTATTAGTTCTGTCAATTGTAATTCCAATCTTAGATGGCTATCCATGTTGATGTTCTGGTGTAAATCAGCAGGCATAGTGTTAACAAATAATGTTACTATCCCATTAATCAGAACTATATAATATTATTATGTTTTATATTACAACTAAATGCCATTGATAGCCAATTTTTTATTATATTCTAATTTCTCAATCTGAGTTGATCTGGTATTGGTTTGATCAAATCCAACTATGTAAATGCTGATGATTGTTGTGCTATTTACATGTTATTGAGATATTACTCCATCTAAACATGGTACTAAGGGAGGTTGAAACTTGAAGCTCTGATTCTGAACCTGAAATAGCAGCTGTCGTGGCCCTTGCCAGCAAGGCCAGGCACCTGAACTAAGCTACTACAATTTGAGCACTGGCCACTATCCAGCTTAGAAGTTTATATCATTATATAGGAGGAATGTTGATCAATACTGTTAAAACATGTATTATTTTTACATTTGTTTTGAATTTTTACCGTCTCTTTGATACAGAGTTGACCATAACTCTCTATTAGGATATATTGATCAATCTATATATTATGAAAACATTTCTAGTATCAGTGTAATATACAAGTATTATGAAAGTAATTTAAATAGTTTCATACTGTCTCCGTCCTGAAATATAAGGGATTTTAGGTAGATGTGACACTTGGACATACTTTTTTATCTAGATTCGTAGTATTAGAACGTGTCACATTCATACAAAATCTCTTATATTTTGAAAATCCCTTATATTTCGGGACGGAAGGTCTGTTCATATTCGTAGTTTATATTTGTAGTATTAGGATGTGTTACATCCACACAAAATCCCTTTTAATTCGGGATGGAGGGTCTGTTCATATTCATAGTATTATTCATATTCATAGTATTAGGATATGTCACATCCACACAAAATCCCTTACATTTCGGGACGGAGGGAGTACTTAACAGGGATATAACCTGTAAAAACCGGTATTGGCTTCTTTATTGTCGAGCAAAAATAATAGAAAAAAGTGAAAATAGAGATGGAAACAGCAGCATAGCTGACACAAATGCGCTTCTGAAATTCTACATTCCTCTTGCCAGACATACCATTTTCATTGCGACAGAAATCGATGGTCAAGTCTCTCTCACCATCATGTGCCCAAGTCTAGACCAAAGTACAGTTACAGAGACGGAGACATACTCCTATCAAACAAACAGGTATTTAGACAGATGCAAACTCCTAGTAAAAACTTGAGGTTGGACAATTGATCTACTTTAATGTTAATCTGAAGAAAATTTTACAGCTTACATGAACATGACCACTGGTGGTAGACTGTTCCATGGATCTAGGCTTTCTTGGCCATTCAGTACAAGGTATGATCATCATTGCAGCCAACAAAGCATACACAGGGGCATTGATGAGACCCTAACATAGGGGAATACATGTTGTTGAAATGTGGATCTGACTCAGCATTTTGGATCCATCCCCTCTGCTTGGCATCTCAGGCAGAATCAGATTATGCAAAGTATTCCAAAGGAGCAAATGGTTAGATTATCCTTCTCCTAAGCTACTACTGTATATACATAGCCTGAATTATGCCAAACCAACTAACCAAGCACCTGAGTCCTACTCAGCATCTGTCCCTCTACTAGCACAGTTCTTTATTTTGTTCCTTTTTTCTTTCCCTTTTGCTGATTGGCAGCAAATCATCTTCCTTTCATGATTGGCATTTGGCCTTGCATGCTCTGTAGTAGTACTAAAAACATGAGCCAACATGATTGTGCTTAGTAGAACTGTGACAGACAAGATGCTAGCCAGTAGCTACTCAATGGCAAGCATGAAGCATCTGGAACAGTTCTTCCAAATCTGAAGTGACTTCTGCAGTGCAGAGTCAGATTTTCTTATTTTCATCTTTAGTAAAGCAGTACTCCCCTGTCAAAGAAAAAATCCAATACCAAAGTTGGATTTTTTATAGGACGGAGGGAGTATATCTTTACATATATGTTGCATCACACTTTAAGACTATTTATAGAGCACAGAACACTTGTTTCTCTAGTTTTTTCTGAAAAAACGGTTTTTGCTATTTCTCTTGTGAAAGAATGACTATGTGGATTTCTGAAGATCCATACGGGTATTAGAAAGTATGTATAGTTAAATATGGGATGATTTGATCGGTTAAAATGAGAAAGTAGGTGGATAAATTCAATGAGAGATAGTTCTGAATAGTTGAGATGAAAAAATAGGTGAAAAAAAAATTATTTTAGAACAAAATTTGAATACTGGAAGCTACTATATTTTGGGACTAATTTAGGTCTGTGCACTCGCCGGAAATTATGAATTTAGTGCATCTTACCGCCCAGTTATTCGTACCAATCAATCAGCTCTCAAAGGCTTGAAAGCTGCCTAGGCTGAATTGCTGAAACCTGTGATGTAGAAGAACAGGATAACTTGAAACATTTAGTTTAGTTCATCTTATTGTTCTGTATGTCTGTATAAAATCTCATGAGAATGAAAGCCAGCTATAACAAATCTAATATTTAAAAGAGATTATCTCAAATAAGACAATCTGATCTCGTTTTAATTTTTACGCTGAAACTGCAAAGATAGGATATTCTCCTTGGTCAGGGTGGATCAGAGACAATATTACATATGTTCAACCAATGAATTCAAAATATATATAACTTTCAGAGTTTGAATTTTGTTCTAGAATAGAACAATTACTCCATCTATTTTCTTATCTCAATCAATCGCAACAATTTTTCATTAAATTTCTGCACATATTTATTCACATCAATAGTAACAAGTATCCCTAATTCAATTTCACCTACTTTCTTAATCTCCGTGAAGTTCTACATACTTACCCACATCAACATAAATCATCCCTAATTCAATTTCCCTATTTTCTTAATCTTCATGGAGAACTTCAGATATCTTTTATTTTGGGACAAATGGAGTACAATCCTAAAAGTGACAAGAAACAAAACAAATTAATCGAATTCATGAAACCACTGAATACTACATTGCAGCAGTGGTTGAACTCTATTCATCTCCTTTACATAATCAATGATGATGATCAATATTAACTCATCCTTGCTACAATTAACAAAACTCGAACAATAATGTTCATCATTAAGATTTAAGAAGCCATCTTCTAGGCCAAAGAAGGCTTACACTTGGCACCACCACCTCAACGGAGACCCTTCTCCACAAGGCAGCTACTAGCTGATTGACTGAGATTTCGAGGTTAAAAATGGCACTAAGCCTTCAGCTTAGCTTAAGCTTAGCTTAGCTTAGCTTAGCTTAATTAGCTCGCCGCCGCGGCGCCATTAATGCTCGTCGTCGTCGTCGTCGTCGTCGTGTGTGTGTTCAGAGCTCATAGCTTGACTCTCTCGCCGGAGCTTGGTGATGATCAGGAGGGCGCCGGAGGGGCGGAGATGTCGCTGGAGCGGCGGCGGAGCATCTGGCGCATGCCGTCGGCGACGCGGAAGGCGGGGTTCTCCGGCAGAACTTGCCGCAGAAGGACATGTGGTCCCTGACGGCGTCCTCCAGCTGCCGCCCCGCCGCCGCCGCGCCTTTCTTGGCCACCTCGTCCCTCACCGCCTCCGAGCACAGCCCGCACAGCCACCTCCCGCCGAAGTCGGCCTTCACCCCGGCGATGTACTCCACCGTGCAGTCCTCCCTCAGCCCGCAGCACTCGCACTTCGCCGCCTCGATCTCCATTGCCGCAATGCACCAACTTCTTCTCTCTCTCTTCTGATCTCTCTCTGGAGCTTAGCTGGGATGCAACAATGGCGATGGTGCAAAGGCGAGCTGGAGAGAGATTTATATGCAGGAGAGGAGGGGGATTAGGGCTGCCACTGCAGCACTGTGGCTGTGATTATTATTCTCTCGCTAATCATGCGTTAATTAGTGGCTAATTAGTTGACTCTAGTTACTGCACCCTAGTCGCCGAATGTACCTAACCTTGTCCCGGCCTAGCTAGCTCGCCAGCTCACTGAGTGACTCACATCTCAGTCCTTTCTTGAGCTGTAATTTCACTTTCAAAATGGAGTGAAAAGTTTTTAAAATTTTGGTTATATAACTCAGAAAAAGTTTCTTTTGCTGCTTGCTTGATTTAGATTCAAGTAAGCTTATGATAACTGCAGTTTCTCTTAAATAAAAGTTCATTCAAAACAGTCTAGCTTTTCATCTAGATTTTAAGAAAATCTAGTTGTAAAATCTAAAAAATAAATTAGAAGCTATAAGCTGAGGGTTTCTTCTCACTCACTGGATTCCCACCATCCATTTCTCAGAATCAACAGCCTCATATTTTTTTTTTATGCTTATACTTATCAGTCAAGATTTGAATTTTCAACCTTAAATTTGGAAATGATTTTGAAGTTTTTTTTATCGTAGTTTATTTTTCAGTCTTTGCTCTTAGATCGTTAAGAACAGGTATGTAAAAATTTTATTCACAAATTATTTTTTATTTACAAATATACATTGTTGTTTCGCTTTTTTCTCTAATATGTCAAACGATGGGGCTCGCTCCCCAAACAGATCTACATCTTATTGGCTGCAAATGGCTGCAGGATTGATATTAATTTACTGTGCGTGATGCGAAACAGGAGTTACTGCAATGTTAGAGTTATGTTCACCAAATTTGTGTACCTGATGTCAGCCCGGAATTGAAGTGAATGTTTTATGGCAGGGCAGCCGGTTCAAATTCGAAATTTTGAGCTCTGTTGGAAATCCAACTCGAATTAGCACTAAGACATCGTCATCAAAGTGCAAGACCTGCATCTTTTACAGTTATTGCTCTCTCCATTTGCCGCATAAAGCGTCAGCAAGAATCTTATTAGAAGAATTTCTGGTTCATCACCTTGGACCACGGACAGACAAAAGTTCTTCCAGATTTCATAGAAAAAGATGTTCTTTCAGTGCACTTTTCACCCCCTTTCGGCTGCCTGAATCCTTTTCTGAAGACAACACTTGCTAGATCTTGGTCATTGTTCATTACAAATTACATCGCACAGCTACTAAACCCCCTTGGATTGTCTGATCATGGCTGTGTTGACCCATGAATAATTATGATGATGAAGACCGAACATGTCTACTACTCTCACCCTAATTTCTTAACCAACTGCCTGATTGGATTCTTCTTGAGACCATCTAGAGGATGACCAAGAATGATTAGCTGACTAGACATAGCTCAGTTTGAAACACATTATTGAGCTGATTGTTGCTGCGAATTATCTACTTGGTTGTATGAACAGAGTAAATATTTTGATAAATAAACTTAATAAATAATTTAAAACAGATAGTCTAAGCAATACAACAGAATAAAAAATTTCGAGCAAAATGAATTTTTCGAAGCGTGGATTGAATAATCTGTTTTAACAATTCAGTAAATAATTTGAAAAGAACTAAGCCAAGCCCGCGGCGTGATTTTCGACGCTTTCAGTTAGGCATAAACCCTTGATTATGTGCTCCAACTGTAGCAACATCTTCAGCATCCTAATGATCTTGTTATTAACAGGTCATAGAGGACCAGCTTGTCAGTGCTTCATTAACATAGATCCCAAAAATTAATATTAATGTTTGGACCCTACCATCCGTGCCAAGTGCTGCAATACATAAATTTTGGGGGCAGTTGCTCCGGCCGTGTGACCTAACTGCATGAACACTAATTAACCAAAAGCAATTGCAATTGCAATTGCATTTTTAAATTGTGTATGTGACAAATGGATTCCTGTACTTATTTATTGGCCCCAAAAAGTTGTTGCCGCTTGCTATAGCTGCTAGCAGCTGCACTACTCGATTGTTCCACGTCGGATGGGCCATTTTTGTATTGTCAAACTGTACAGCTAGTTTGATCAGATTAACTGTACTGGCTGGATAGATTAGAACAATGGATTGGCTGTCCAATGATTCCTGCTTAATACCTTAATCACATTAGGGTATTTTGGTATGAATTTATGGTTGCACCGCGACGAAGTAGTAGAAAGCGACAAAAGATGATCAACCGATCATGTTTTTTAGTTTTTTTTATAGCACTTAATGTGGGCCAATGGAATTTATTAGGATTTAATTGGGCCTAGCCCATTAATCTAACAGTACCACTGGCGGAGCGCTTGCCGACACGCGCTGATGGGGCTCGTCAGGGTAGGAGCGGGTCGCCGGAGACGGAGCGGCACAAGGGGCAGAGCCCAAGGTGGTCGGACTGTGGCTGCGAGTCGTGCCGCACATGGCAGCGCCATGACAACGGCCGGCTGCACTTCGTCGTCAACCAACCGTAGCCGCCAAACGGTCTCAACTCTCAAGTCTCAACCGCTTCCGTTATTTCTGTTACAATAATTCGTCTGCCTCCGCCTCCCTCGGTCGTCGATTCCAACCGGGGTCGCCGTCGTCGGTTCGCTCCGCCCGCCGACGATCCGACAAACACGTCGCCGGCGAACGGTGTCTTGGAGGAGAGTCCATGGAGCGCGTGCGGGGCAAGAGAAGGGCGCGAGGAGTCTTCCGCCTGCCGTGTGCTACGGCCCCTCCTCTCCGCCGTGTCCCGCTGCACCGACCCTCCTCCTCGCCAACCGCCGGCGCGGCCGCCGCGCCAGTAGTCCTTCCTTGCCGGTCGTGCTCCTCAAGAGGACTAGAGGAGAGGGTGATCCTCCGGCCACCGGGGCACTGTCTTCGCCCCAGACATCCGACCCCGGCGCGGCTACTCTGTCTTCATCCTCTCCCACGTTGCAGCCTCTCCACTCCACCTGCTCGGCCTGATTCCGCTTCCTCTCCGCCGTCGCCCTTCCTGCCGTGGAAGCCTTCATTGGTGGAGTCCCGCGATTGGATGCAGCGCTTCTTCCAGGGCCTTGGTGTCGGCGCGCCCCTCCCGGCTCCCGCGGAGCTCCATGGCACCTACTCTGCCCTCGTCCGCGGTGTCCTCTCCTCCTCCACCGTCTCCGCCTCTGCCTCCCCGTGCATCTCCTGCACGCTCAGACGCTCTCCATCTCCCTCGCCGCCGTCGTGAGTCCCGTCTCCTCTTGCTCCTCCTCCTTGCTCATGGTGGCGTGGTGGCCGTCCGAGTCGGCATGTGAACCGAGTCAACGCTCCACGTCGGACGCCACGTCAGCAATACCGCTCACAATACTGCCTTAGGACCTACTTTGAACTGGGTCTGTAAGTTCGGGGACCCGTCGTACCCGGTTTTGCGTCGGAGGGATGAAAATCAGACAGCGTGACAAATAGAGGGACCCAGAGTGAACTTATCCGAAGAAAAAAGACCAATCTTAAGCATACAATTGTACATGACTGGGCCATAGATTTTGCTGAAAAGGGCCGAGATGGCATCCAAATGCCCAACTGCTAGGCCCAGTCCGATTCTTTTAATGCATGGGCCTCTTGGTCCAAGTAACAGAGATTGTTTTGTCCAAAACATTTGGCAATGCTGCAACTACAAATTTGTGTGCTAGGCTAGTGTCCTAAACCCAAATTTTGATTAACTAGCTCTGGAAGCTCTCTCTACAAGCTAGATAAGTGTACCATAGTCACGAGTGTCAACAGCAGAGTAAACACGCACTGTTTTTTCACTGTAAGGTTCTACTTGCAGTATAGATGCTAAGTCTATCACTTGAATATTCAGAGCAAGAAGGTCAGCATAGTGCTTTGCTGACTTGTAAGTTCACTAATAGCATTATCTCCATAGGATTAAGAACAATTACTAATGTTACTAGCTCCTAATTGGCCCTGATTATTATGTGGTGCTTGTGTCTGTGATGTCAGCTCGCAAACAGGACCTTTGACTATAACATGATAACTAATCCATCAGTACTGTGTGTCATTGTTTATAGAAATGGACATCATCACACCAAACATACATACATGTTCCATCATCACACCAACCTACCTATTATCTTGGAGGCTATCATGGAGTCCAAGAAAGAAAAAACAAACGGTCCATTTCTAGCCAGCTGCTGTCATCCTGATCCCTGACAAGCTATAGCTCCAATATCCAGCCGGGCTGACAACTAATGTTTGGAGGACTGTGTGCACATCCATGTATGCAGGGGCGGATCCAGGAACAAAAAAATTGAGGGGCTCGATTATACAGTTTCTTCAACCTCCAGCCATTTAGGGACTTTTAGTTTATCATTCATGGTAAAAAAATCGAAGGAAATGCTCCGGGGATATCCATGGGTCTTGTGAGTGTAGCGGGGACTCAAGTCCCCCCTACACTCACGTTGGATCCACCCCTGCATGTATGAGAGATGTAGAAGGTGGGAATGATATCCATTATTAAAAAAAAAACTAAAGTTGGTTTTCTGTAATGTTGGATGATCTAAACATAGATATATGGACCATCACGTTATTTTATTTATTTATTGTGAGAATAACCACTATAGTAAAGGTTAGGTTCTTGTATTACATCAAATGCTACTTAAAAAGGGTGGATCAACCGATACAGACCATACGGTCCTTGAAGTTTTATTCTAGGGTCAGTTTACTCCCTAATGTTTTAATTAAATTGTCCAAACGAGCCCTCAAAATTTATCATTTTGTTTAATATGATCGTTAGACTTATCGAAAATACCACATGGGCATGCCACATCATCCTGATCTCATGCAAGGACAGAAATTAAATAACCATTCTACCCTTATACATCATGATAAAACAAGAAAAGGAAATAAAAGAAATGAACCAAAAGAGGCCGAACCATTCTACCCTCGATTTTTTGTTTGTTTTATTTTTTTCCTTTTTCTCTCTTTTTACCATGTTATATACTTATATATGGTAGAATGGTTATTTGATGTCTACCCTTGCATGCAAGAATGAGTGGCACACCCACACGGCGTTTTTATGGGTCCAATGACTATCTTAAATCAAATGATAAATTTGAAGAATTTGTTTGGACGATTTAAAACTGAAAGGACTAAACTGACTATAGAGTGAAACTTTAAAGACAGTGCTGAGTATTCACCCGAAAATATATGAAAACCGGTTTAAGCAACCCCTAGGGATGAGTTTGTGAGTAGTTTTTCTATGTGGATGGTATTGTTTATGCAGAAACACATTAACCATTTTACCATATATAAGTATGATAGGATAAATGTTATTTGAACTGATTTTCATATTTAGAGGATAGAACATCTTTTGAACTGTTTCTCATATTTAGAGGATGATATATACATCTTTTTTTTTAAAAAAAAAGAAACTTAGCCCTCAAATAGCCTAATCTAAAATTCATTTCTACGAAAATTTGAACTCAGTATCTTAGGGTGCTACTCAGGTCACTGCAACCACTAGGCTATATGCCCTTTCACATCTGTCTTCATACTTGAGGTGTTAAGTCAATCGCGACCAACCAAACTACATGAGGTTAAGTGGACATTTTCCTTCTAATAATGAGAAATTAACCTCAATCACTGCCACAACTTTATTCCTGGTTTCCACTATGACTTTGGAGACAACCATATTTGTTTGCTTACATGATTCATCAGTTACAACCACTTGGGGGCCAGCAAGAATCAGATTCCGGCCTAAAGCTTTTTCAACATATCTGAGAGCAATGATAAAAATCTTGCAAGCTGGTGGGTTAGAGCATGTCAAATTGTCTCCAAAGTTTGATCAGTGGGCTCAAAACCTGGCTTCTTTCTTGGGTTTGTGCCTTCCAATGCAAGGCTTCTCCTAAATTCCTACTGATCCAGACCCACTCTCCATCTTTATCCACACATATACTACCACTCTACTTTAATTTCCATACCCAAGCACCAATAATTAGTGTCACTTTGATTGTTGTGCAGTCTTAGTTAACCATCTGGCCCTACATTTCATGTCGTGAAGATGTGCCTAAGTTAACAACTACTTGTACTACCACCACTCCTACTTGCCTATTGTCACCATTATAGCTAATGCATGGCTCTCATAAGTCACAACATGTTTGGCTCTTCATATCATGACAAAAGAAAACAAGCATGACCTCGCTAAGCGACACCTGGCCCGCCCACAATTAGCTTTACTTTTACTAATATAATGCCAGATGTAATTTTCCATCAAGGTGACAGGTTTGCATCTAGCCTTCAAAGGGGATCAGTACACTGCTAGCTAGGCTTGGGACATGATTGCCTCATCGTGTCCTAATTTCATCATAACGAAATTAAGATGCAGTGCTCATGGGAGGAAAGTGATCCATCTACAAACAAAGTTTCTTTTTATTTTCCATTTAGTTCTACTCCCTCCGTCCCTAAATGTTTGACGCTGTTGACTTTTTTAAATATGTTTGACCGTTCGTCTTATTCAAAAACTTTTGCGAAATATGTAAAACTATATGTATACATAAAAATATATTTAACAATGAATCAAATGATAGAAAAAGAATTAATAATTACTTAAATTTTTTGAATAAGATGAACGGTCAAACATGTTTAAAAAGTCAACGGCGTCGAATATTTAGACACAGACGGAGTAATAAAGAAGACACTGTGAGCGAAGCCCTGACATGCAGACAGGTGGGTGCTCTCTTTGAGTTTGCGAGCCCGGCCTTGTCAGTGACGTTTCGTAACGATTTCTTTCCTTAGATGAAACACGCAAAAAGCCTTGTGTGGACACATCATGAATTAAATTTAAAAATATACTGTTCATTCAATTTTTTTAATATTCGGGATGCAAATCTTTTTATTGAAATATACCGTCGATATCGTACAATCGTTGCGTGAAAATAACGTCGCGCACGGTCTCGCGGAACGGAAGAGCGAGACGGAACGGTTTCGCTGAACTACCAGACAACGATACCGGACTGCTATAGTGATTCAAATGGTTAATTAGTGTTTAATTACCTTTAAAGTGGAGACGTTCATCAGCGAGACGGTGTCGCTGTTTCCATCGGCAAGACCATTCTGTGAGACCGCGTGGTCGCACTTTCACAGTAGGATACTGCTCGCGACGTCACGTCTGCGTCATTTTCGTACAACTGTTGTGCGAAATCGACGGTATATTTCTGTAAAAAAAATTGCATCCCGAATATTTCTGAAAAAAACGAACAGACAATATATTTTTAAATTCAATTCGACACTTCATAACGATTTCCATCCATGCATGAATCAGTACATATGCTTAGCTCCAATACTCTGTTGGTTCAGATAAACCCCTCCCTACTTTTGTGAAAGAAAAGCAATTAGCGATTCCATTGATGATGTGATCACTGAAATCCAAAGATGGGAGGGGCATATGGTTGCATCAATCGATTGATCGATATATATCCACCTGTCCACCATCAAGTAGACATGCACACAAAGATGCAGACTACAGGGACAGTGACCTACAACTACAATTGCAGAGAGAGTTTCAGAGTTTGAAGCTTGAACTGAACACCAAAAAGATGAAAGATTGGATCAGTAGTGTGTTCAGGGACATGCACGCATGGATGCATGGAGCCTCGAGGCATCATTGCTCGTGAAATCGAAAGGGAGAGTTAGATAGAGCAGGCTTGTCCGGTGACTGTTTGAGCATGTGATTGGGGGCCAAATGAAAGTGGTAGAAACAGAGAGGAAAAAAGCTGATAGATGCTGCTATCATTTTTCTCCCTTCTGTTCTGAATTTTTCTGATCTCTTCACTAGGCATCGGTTTAGGGTGTCGTGTTAATGACTGATGATGGCCAATAAGTGTAATTCGGACGCCATTTTTGTCTAGGCATGAATTTCCTATTCCTGAAAAATCGATATAGCTGCGGAATCTTGTATTTGTATCATGTGAAAAATTTAGACACTGTTTCTGTATAGAGGTTTCTTCAATTGCATTTTTAGCAGCAGGTTGTCTTTTTAGAAACAAAATGAAGGAAGGTTTATGTTTCTTGTTCCATATAAAACTCCTGTTTTTCATCTATATTGAATTAAATAAAAAAATACTGGACAATCTGCAGGCCTTTTCTCCATGGAAAACTCACATTTTTTTAATCTATGTCTATCGAGCCAAAGTAAAAAAGGAACATGCCTTCATACTCTTTAGCAGAACTGCAAAAAAGTATACGTTTTTTTGCAGTCTCTTGACCATTCGTGTTTTCATAATACGGAGTATATTATTAATAGACAACATACAAAAGTACTTTCAGATACAAATCTAATAATGTCACATGCATGATGACACTAACTATATACATTGTTGGTTTAATTATTAGCCAAAATTTGCAAATATTGATTTTCCTAAAATTGTAGGCGCATTATATGTTGGGATGGAGAATGTACAATATATTCCTTGTATATAATTTAGCCGCTTCATCTTGATAGCAAGGAATTATTGAGCCACTATCCAGTTACAAATTCTTTCACCGGAGAGAATGTGCCAGGAATAAACCTGAGGTGAAAATGGCTTAGACAATGCCAAAAGTTTCTGCATGGCTAGAGTGCCCCCACCACAGTGAAGTAGCATGGCAGTTAATAAGGCCATATAATATATAGTGTCTATCCATTCTTCAGATGATAGCTACTAGAATGAGGGACCCCAATTACTTTGATCCCTATCTAGGTCATGGTCAAAGAGGTCAAGACCCAAAGTTTTCAGAGATTTTCACCCACAAGAGAAGAAGGACCCATTGTGCTATTCATCCATCAATTAAGTGCTGGCACTGTTTGGACTTGCAGTGGCCATGGTCCAGCCAGCAGCTCTGCATTTTTGTCACTCAGCTCTCTTTCTGATCTGGACCATCTTCCATAGTGTTTTTCTCAATGCAGCATCACTACCCAGGCTCATGCACTCTCAATTGAAGGTCTGAAGCTAGTCTGTGGAATAACACAACAGAAAAATTCTACCACTAGCTTGTAGTAAAATGTTCTGATACAATGCCCTGATGATTGATGAATAGGGTTGAAATCTACTGTCCAACAAGAGAACATTTCATTCATGTATGCTTGGTCATGAAATGTACTTCAGGATTGTCACAACACCAGCTCTGTTCTTTGGTTTTTTTTTTTTTTGAAGAAAACCAGCTCTGTTCTTTGCTCTATAATCTTTACAGTCTTGTTCATGTCAAGCTTTGAATCAAAGATTTTTTTCTTATATGAGTGATTATATGATCCTTGAGAAGTAGTAGAAGGTACTATAATTTTCTTATACCTATTGGTACCCACCCAAGAACCATATCTGAATGTAAAAACTGTCATCTCATGTACACCAAGAACAACATGATCATGGAATACTAGCAAAGGCCATAGCTGATCATTGCTGGCCCATCCTATGACCAATCCCACTGCAGAAGCACAATAATTGATCAGCTACCAGAGTAGTAGTAGCAGAGTGAGCATTGGCATTGGCATTTACTCGTCCAATAATCAGACACACATACATCAATCGATTCATGCCCAAACAAATCTGTCAGTTTTTTTTAAGAAAAATAATGAGAGGCTCATATCTTAAATTATTGAGAAGCATACATATGCACCATATGATGCAGAGAAATAAGGATACAGTTTGAATTGGATAGTATCTGTGACTTTGATTTTGATGCCTGCTCCATTCCAAATGTCCTTTTCACTGTGATGGGCACACTCCTTACGTGTCAATTGTTCATTGCTAAAGACAAGTGTCAATTAGTGCTGCCGTATACCTGTGTCTATCTTTACAAATCAAGCAGAGCAAGAACATTGTTTTGAATTGTTTTTAAGGGGGTATTTATGATAAATAATTGAAAACGTTTCTACTGTAATATCCATATGAGCATGAGATCATATGGGGGAAAACAAATGGCTATGAATGTTTTCTCAATGTGATGTTTTTGCAAGTGTTATTTCGGATTTTATTGCACATAGTCAATATATGATCTTTATTATTTTTTTTAACTTCCTGCTCTGTTTTCGTTGTGGCTGGTTGATGGATATTATGGTCGGTTCGAATTGACACGAATACCTATTGCGAGAAATTGAAATGGATAAATGATATACTCCCTCCATCCTAAAATGATTGACGCCGTTGACTTTTTTAAAAATGTTTGACCGTTCCTCTTATTCAAAAAATTTAAGTAATTATTAATTCTTTTCCTATCATTTAATTTATTGTTAAATATACTTTTATGTATACATATAGTTTTACACATTTCACAAAAGTTTTTGAATAAGACGAATAGTCAAACATGTTTAAAAAAGTCAACGGCGTCAAACATTTAGGGAAGGAGGGAGTATATAATAAATAAGTACTCCCATTAACATCAATATGAACGTGGAAAATGCTAGAATGACTTACATTGTGAAACGGAGGAAGTAGTTACTACTTACTACTCCTAGCTTAGGATTTTATAAATTAATGTATCCTGAACCATCTCCGTTTTGCACATATGAACCACCCATATTATTGGTTCTGCTAGAAACAAAACCCATGTGGTGTCTGCTCCTCAAGAAGTCTTTAAAGTCTGACCTGTTGCAAACAGCAGCAACACCCCTTTCTTTTTTCTTTTTTTTTGCAAGATCCTACGGACCGATCGGTTTTATCTGGTGATGAATAACGTTTTGCGACACCATTTAAATTTTAAAAGTCAGAATTGCCAAGACAATAATATGTCCTTTATTTTTACTTCAGTTGTCCAGAATTTGCCTGATATACTCACTATGCAGGGGAACATCATAAATTATTAATAAACAAAATGTACGCATACATGGAGTGCCAATAAAACTGGAAAGTGTTTTAAGCCATCATTTTCTTTTGCATGCGACCCAAATAATTGCAAAAGTTTCTTTAAAAATCTTACATATATAGGAGTAACCGTGTAAGTTGACATGAAGAAATTAACCAAAATAACTCAAATAACAAATTAGGCCAAAAAAAGTGCAGTCCACTCTGCAATTGGAATTTTTGTTTTGGTGTATCTCCGAAGATAAAATTCGACCTTGCTAGTTTTGGGAAGAGATAAGTAACACTATTACCCGATTAGAAAATTTTAATGATTATCATTTTCATTGTATTCTAGGAATATGTTCGCAGTCGAGGGCTTAAACCCCACTTCTCGATCAAGTGACAAATCTTGACAAACAAAAGGTAAACCTAAGAAAAAAAAATACAAATTACACTTACACCAAGCAACGACGGAGGAGGTTTTCCAAGAACATGTATATACTCTCTCCGTTCACAATTATAACCATTTCTGTATGTAACATAAGCATTTCTGTGACACTAATTCTATAGCACTGAGTATAGCATTTTCAGGTAATCAAATGATTTGTGGGGACTCCAAGCAATTCAATATTTACAATTTGACTAACAATATGACTGGAGAAAATAATTATCCCTATTCTTAATCTTTGCTGAAATAATCTATCCCTATTCCTTTAAATAGTACTTCATCCGTCCCAAACATAGCAACTTAGTACGTACTAAAGGGGTGTTTGGCTGGCCACACTTTGCCACACCACACTTTTGGCTACCACAGTTTGTTAGATATGCGTTTGGTTTACTGCCACAGTTGTTACTACTTTTCAATAGCATGTCCCACACGTCATAGACTCAATACTTTCTTGTCAACTTTACCACACTTTGTGGCTAACAATTTATCTCCCACACTTTTACGGCTGCCACAACTTACCTAACCTTAATTATGGCAAAGTGTGACTAGCAACCAAACACACCCTAAATAAGACACAAGATTCATAGTACTTGTGTCTAATCTAGTATTGATTACTTGATTACTATATTTTGGGATGGAGGAAGTACATCGGTCAGGGCTCATTTGGATTACAAGATAGGAAAAACATAGGATAGAAAGGACATAGGATAGGAAAAGTATATATAGGAATATGAAATGAATCTAAGTGTAAAACATAGGAATGGAAAACAAAGAGATATAGATCGAGGTATAACCACAGGAACTTTGTGTTATTGGGAGAGAAAAATATGAGGTAGAAACTCATGCTAGATCGATTCCTCTAAAATTCATATGCAACATCTCAATCCATAGTAATTTCAGAAGAAATCGAGAGAAACTATTCCTTTGTTCCAAAAGACCACATATAAACTTTTTTCATAGGAACCAACAACCCTCCAAAATTCCTCTATTTTTCCATATCGTTCCAAAGGAGACCTGAAAAGGCTACATTTGTAATTAATGCCTGCTACATAACCATATGCTTTGTCTCCATTTCACGCAGCATTTGTCCCTTTTCTAGCTAGCTGCATCCATCCTTTGGCTGCAACATTGCAATCCTAGCTAGCCTACCACTACACACTGGAGTACTCGTATTGCACATTACACACGAGAGAGACTCAGAGACCGTACGTGAGAGAGCGAGAGATCGCATGCATGCACCGGCCGGAGTACGGCGAGACAGTGTGTACGTTTGTTCGGATGTGCAGCTAGCCAGGAAGACACCATATATGAACGGATAGGACTCGGGGCCTGTTTGGTACAGCTCCAACTCCTAAATATAACTCCAGGAGTTGAGTCTGGAGTGGAGTTGTGGAGATGCCTAAACCCAGCTCCACAACTCTAGTACATTTTATGAGAGAGCTCCACCCAACTTCACTCCCAATTTTGGTGGAGCTGAAACTGTTTGGCTGAGCTCCAGCTCTAGGAGGGGTAGAGTTGGAGCTGGAGCTGTGCCAAACAGGCCCTCAATCTAGTACTATGAATCAGGACACAGATCATGTATAGATTTATAGTCATAAGTTAAATCATATTCGGTTTTAGGTTTCTATATTATGTGACGAAGTAAGTATGTGTTATATACAGTATTCAGGAAAATCAGTATCTGGAAATTTTGATTGATAATTAAACTAACAACGTATTTCCTCTGTTTTAAAATAACTGTGAGCGTTGTACAATTTTAAACTTTAACTACTCATCTTTTTTTAATATTTACAAACACTAGAAATAAGGCCATGCTATTAAATTATGTTATGTCCTAAATATAAGAATTAAAATGTTTGTTAACAATTTAAGAGTGATTAATGATCAAAGTTTAAATGAGAAAGTCAAAGTCGTCAATTCTTAAAAACAGAGCGAGTATATATATGTTTAGCGTCACTATATTTGTATTTGAAAATATTTTTTATAATGTTAATTTTGTAGCTGTTGATAATGTATTATATATGGAAAAGACTAATGGTCAAAGTGTAATAGGTTGAAGACATATTAAAAACTAGTCCTCCGGTTCCTTATTAATTGACGCTTTAGTTAAGAGTTCAGATACCAATGAGTAATTAATTAGAGTGACTATTTCCTATTATACCCATATTAAATATATCTATCAATCTATGTGGCTAGCTTAATGTGTTTTGCATGCATGCAAGGGGGTAAATTGGAGAGAAAATTGACATTTTGCCAACTTCGGGATGGGGTTTCGCTGGAATGCCACTCCCAAATGTGGTTTCGTTAAAATACCACTTTCAAACGAAGCCAACTTGCTGGAATGCCATTTCGAGCATTTTAGGTGATTCCGATATGTTTTCCACCATTTTGCTCTCTTGTTGCGACCAAAATGCCCTTGTCGGTCTTTGCTCCACCTCGCAACTATCGCCTCCCACGTCATCGGCTCCTATCTCCGTCCTCTCCGACGACCTCCTCCTTGAGTGCCTCGCCACGCCCCCTGCGCAGCATGGCGGAGAACGTGGTGAGCGCGTCCCGTGGCGCGTCGCCGAGCACGTAGGCACGGAGCAAGGTGTTGGCGAGGAAGGCGTCGGCGTGCGGGTTCTGGACCGCGTTGAAGACGCGGGAGGAGACGGAGGAGCGCGTAGGCGGACACCAGCCTCGCCGCGGAGCGCAGGTTGAGGTGGAGCCCTTGCTTGAGCACCTGCGCATGGAGCTCCCGCACATGGGCAACCCGCGGAGGTTGTGTGGCAGCGACGACGTCCCTCACGTCATCGGCGGCCGGACCGCCGACGACGACGCAACCATGGACATGGACACGGACACCTCACAATTCCTCTTTGGCGGTGCGACGGCCGAGGTGGTCACCGGAGAGGAAGGCGTGGTGAGAGAGGCGTGGCCGGCAAGGAAGGGGAAGATGGAAAGGGGGAGTTGGAAGAAGTGGTGGTTGCCGGCGGCAAGATGGGAGGAAGAAGACGACTGGGTGGGGATTGATCCCCTTTCTCACGCAAGTCAACGAAATGGCTAGGGGCAAATATGTCGGATCACGGTGAAAACATTTCGAAATAACCTAAATTGGTCGAAATGGCATTTTAGCGAGTTGGCTTTGTTTGAAAGTGACATTTTAACGAAGCCATATTTGGGAGTAGCATTCCAGGGAAACCCTATCCCGAAGATGGCAAAATATCAATTTTCTCAGATTAGTCCAAACTAACCCCACCAAAGCTAAAACGTCATTTATTTTTCATACAAACAGTTAAGACTCTAGCGTCAACTAATAATGAACTCTAGGATTGTTTTACAACTCCCGCCGGAGTCGTTCGTACGTCTTGCCCTAGAAGCCGCTCGCCGTGCTTCTCCTATGCGCGCCACCGCTCGTGCTGCTTCTCTAATGCGCAATGCCCGACGATCGATAAAAAGAATTGATTAGGGCTCATGTTTTAGATGTGTAGCGCATGGGTAATATGGTTGTATCCCTTCATATTTCAGCCAAAAATAAAAGGAAAAAAACAATATCTAACAGTCATAGCAAATTTTGGGTGGTATTAAAGTGTACCGGGAACGTTTAGTGATATAAAGTAAAAGTGGGGGAACGCTTGATGGTGTGGAACTAATTTTGCCTTTGTATTATTAGCGGTTTAAAAACTAAATCCGGAAAATAGATTATAATAACTGAAGTGCTCAAAATCAATTTTAAAAATTGAGTTTCAACAAGAGGGGCCATCGGCCCATCACAGGAAAATATGCAGTGTAAACCCTATATGCAGTGGAAACTTGGAAATTACCGTTGGATCGAAAAATGGATGTTCGAGATTCGTCCACGTCATCATGAGTTAAAATTTTACTCTGAGTGAATCTGCGAGTTAAATTTTTACCCGTGATGATGTGGACTAATATCATACGTCTATTTTTTTTTATTCAACGGTAGTTTCCAGGTTTACATTTTATATACGTAGTTTCCACCTTATACTTTCTCGCCCATCCCTGCCACACCCTCGGTCCCACGTGTCAGTGTGTTGCACAGTCCTCTAGGGCCTAGCTAGCTCGCTTACCTGCTCGCGTTCCATATATCCAGCTGCAGTCAAAACCGGAGAGAAGCTTAGCTGCACTGCATCAACTGCATCTGCATGCATGTATTTAACAGACACCACTGGAGCTTCGCTAATGGCGACATCGTAGCTAGCTACACACTGTACATGCTGCTGATCTCCTGCGAAAACTGAAGATAACAGCCAGCTCTGCATGCTTGGCTAGTCTAGCTAGCTGCAGGTAAACGAAATCGATTTCTTTCATCTTGTTCATCGCGCGTGCATGCATGCGTCCGTCCACGATCTCCCACTGGTTCTTGCACAATCTTCTGATGCGTTCATGGCGTTGATTCTTTTGCAGGATTGTTGCTGTGGTAGTTGTTGATTTTGATGCTAGTATTAGCATGTTGAGGAAGAGAGCTAAGCCAAGTAGCAGTAGTGGAGGAGGCAGCAACAAGCAGCAGCACGAGATTGCGTTTGATCACGGCGGCGGCGGCGGCGGCGCGGCTGCCATTTCGGCTCCCAAGCTGTTGGTGCCTTCTAGCTCCGGCGAGGCCTCGCCGGAGGCCGTCCTGATGAGCCCCACCTCCACTCTCCAGACGGCCAGCGCGACGTCCCCGTGTAGTGGACGTACCACCGGCGCCGCCGCCACGGCCGTCCCGTTCTCCCGCCGCCGCCGCCACGGCCGGCGGCGGGCGTCGGGCGCGGGCCGGCCGACGGGATGGACAGTGCAGGACCCACCGCCCTTGGGACGCGACGAGGCCCGTCGGGCTCGGGCTAGTCGGCGCCCTGAACGACGACGACGACGACGGGGAGGTCGACGCCGCCCCCGGCGACGTCGCGGCGACGGCGGCGTCGTCTGTCCTGACCGGGCAGAGGCTCCGGGTCCAGACGAACTACTACTACGCGCCGTGCACGGAGTTCGGCGTCAAGAGCGGCGGCGCCGCCGTGCAGCACGCGCCTCCTCCTCGCCGCCGGTGGATGTCGCCGAGGGAGATGATGGAGGAGATGTCGGAGGACTACACCTGCGTCATCGCGCGCGGGGCCAACCCGAGGACGACGCACATCTTCGACAACCGCGTCGTCGAGAGCTCCGGCGACGGCGAGTACTTCCCGCCGGAGCTCTGGCCACCGAGCGCCGCCGGCAAGGGCGACGGCGACGGCGGCGACTTCTTGCGCTACTGCCATGGCTGCAGCAAGGACCTTGGCCTAGGCAAGGACATCTTCATGTACAGGTCACTCTACATTTCTCTGAACTGAATAGTGTTCATCAGATCACCTTCAGATTTCAGTATCATTTTCAATATCAAGAATTGAAAAATCATTTAAAGTTTTTTGGAGTTGAATTTTTTTTTCAAAGAAAGATAATGAGCGAAAAGCCGAAAAGTATGTCCCATCTATAAACCTGCTTGATTAGTTAATATAAAATTAATTAAAGCTTTCCTGATGCTCTAAGCAATTTGGAGTTAATTTACAATGAATTAAAGCTTTCCTGATGCTCTGAGAGCATGTTCAATAGTATAACCAACTACTAGCTCCAATTCATCTATAGCCAATCTAATAGCTTATTCATACAATAGGTACATATTACACTATTAATACCTAGTCCCACCTGTCATAGAGACATTGCGTCTTGGAGTCCGTGCTACAGCTGGCTATAAATCTGTAGCCCGCTGCCCTTCTCTTTCCTCATTTATCTGCTTAAAATATGTTTGCAGCTGGCTTATAGCCTGCTATTGTACCTGCTCTAAGCAATTTGGCGACGGTGATGATTCAGTGAAAAGCCTATCATGTCTGTACTTCCATAGAGTTTAATATGGACATTTATGCACATTGATAACCACATCGCCAACCAACTTAATTAAACTACTGTCAAGTATCACCTGGCACTTGCAAAAAGATACAAATATTGTTAGGTTCTTCACACTGTTCGATGCCATTTGATCAAGTGATCATTATCTACAGAAGAATTGATAAAGTGACCAATTCTGAATATCAGAATGCCTGATCTTCTTCTTCTTCTTAATTCAGGGGTGAGAAGGCCTTCTGCAGCCACGAATGCCGCTACCACGAGATGCTATTCGACGAGGGCATCGAAGAACTCTGACACCGATCGACTCGCCAGATCTTCTATTTTGTAAACTCCAACTTGCTGATTCAATCAGCCAGGTTAATCTTCAGAAATTGGAGAAGAAGATCAGCGTGATCCTGAAACTGGAAGTGGCTCAAGGCCTCTCCCTCCTCAATTCCAAATGGCAAATGTTCAGATATTTGGTCTTTGTCAGATCATCTTAATTAATCTGCTCCCTTTTCTGGTTCTTGTAGAGTGGTAGCTAAGCTCATTAGGTGAGCAATTAGGAGCTAGTGTTCAGACTTCAGAGTTGAGATCCATGTCGCCTTCAGAGATTGGCATTGGCCCTGTTTTGATTTAAGTATGTATAAGAGTGGTTCATGCAACTGTTGTGTTCCATGATTTGCATGTCAGTGATGTCATTAGTGCTAGTGACCAGCAATAATGGCACTGGCAGTGGGTCAGTGTGGTAATAGTGCTACGGATTGATTGGACTGTCCATCTCTAAGCAGCAAGTGTACAGTGTTGCATTTGGTCTCTGCCTCTAGCTTATTGCTGATAGCTGTTCAGTTTTACAAGCAATTCTGTGCATGGATGCTTTGTAAATCTTTTGTTAGAGAGGAAATCTGAATCATCTGAACATGTTGTTAATGGTTCTTGTAGGAGAAAAGGTAAAAAATAAAAAATTGCCTTTTGTTGAAACATGAATCGAGAGTATTAGCCATATGTATTAACAGAGAATTATCCAAAGTCATTGAGAACAACCTCAACAAAAAAAAAGTACAAAAATCCAGAAAGAAAATCATGGACCATGGTTTTCAATTGGATAAGCAATAATAGCACTCCACAGCATAAAAAAAGTATGGCTCAGATGAGCTCTCTGCCTCTCGATCCAGAACTTGCTAGTATTAACAATTTATCAGTCCTCTGTTTTCCTCCAAAATTGAAAAGATTTTGTTTTCAACGAAACTTGATTTTATCCTAGTTCAGGTCAACTTGTTTTCTAAAACCTAGCTGGGCCGTGTGATGAATTATATATATGGGCCTAGATGGGCTGCCCTCTGTGCGATTTGGGGCTTTTTTAAAATACTTGGGCTTGAGTAGGCCCACTAGGACGATAACAAAAGCCCAATCTTACATCTGCTTTGGCGTTTCGTTTCATTTCAGCCCACTCGTCTTCTCCGGCCGGCGCACGCTGCGGCGGAGAGAGAGAGAGGCGGCGCGCGCCGCCGGCTCGCCGTCGCCGGGATCCCTCCCCTCGCGGCGGACGCGGACGCGGACTCTGGCATGCTCGCGCTCTGCTCACGCGTAGCCCGCCGTCGCGGCTCGTGATGCCTGCGCGCCGCCTCACCCCCGTCCTCGCGCGCACTCCTGACTCGGTGACTCCCCCCACGCCCGCCCTTCTCCGGTGAGGAGCGCCTCGCCACCGCGCGCACCGTGGCAGGGTGAAGGCTGCAGCCTGCCGGCCCTCGCTTGCCCCCACTGGGCGCCGGCCGAGCGCCACCCTGCGCGGGCACCTAGCCTGTGCTTGCCCCCTACTCGTATGCGGTTTACTCTCAATTCCCATCGTACTTTCAGCCATTTATTTTCCGGTGGTAATCTGCAGCTAATTGATTAGCTTTTGTCTCACTGTTGTGGAGTATATGTCAATATGTGTGTACATTTTTTAATTTGTTTGGCGCAGATTGTATTGTGTAAAATCAATCTTTGTTGAGTCGTTGTGACACGCACTCAATGAAAATTTCATGGCTCCTCTACTGCTGTGTGGTGCTAGAATGCTGGAATCGCTTAGGGCGCTGGTGGTGGTGGTGGAGGTTTTATGTTGAGGAAAAGGGAATTAGATGGGAACTAATATAATAGAATGCTGGGTAGTGAGAAACAGAAGAGTTTAGGAGTGCTGTTAGAGCAAATTTGCGGTTTGTAGAGTAGCATTGTTTGCAAGCTTGTTCTAGATGAACACTATGAGAGAAACTTTATGACATTTTCTTTTAGATTTTCTTCTCTATGTACATTGCAATTGAGCTTCTCTGCGAAATGTCACTCAATTATCTAGTCTGAGTGGCATTCCGCCCTGCTTAGCGGACAGCACTGGGGCTGGTTTATCAGGCTGAAGGACAATCTTCCCTAATTAGTGGACATGCACTGGGGTGGTTTGATTAACCCAGACTGATGATTCTGGCTGTGGTTATTGTACCCTTGCAAGCTCCCTTTAGTTGCAACAATGTTCCACAATAACAGATCTTTATAGTTTGCATTGCATATCTCTTTTGGGTTCTGTTGTGATTGCCTTGTTGTAATTGGGCAGAGGATGGGAGGAGTAACACTGAATAATGCATCAACCATGTGTCCAATACATTATTTGCTTGCTAGTTATTTTGTTGAATCCAGCTAACACGATGCAGAATTCTAACATTTGCTATATTAGTCTGAGTTCTTTTTGTTCTGTTGTGTGATCCTCCTTGTCCATGGCAGGCAAATGCTTCGTGTTGGGAGAATTTGTTCAAGATCTTCAACCCGTGCTGTTTCTTCATTCCTGGTGGGTCCGAGACATTTGATTGGTCATGAAAGCCCACATTTCTTGGGCTCCAAGTGTTGTTGGACTAACCGGACTGGTGCAATTGGGTTCCTGAACACAAAGCTAAATATTGGTAGTTATGGTCCATGCTTATCAACTCTTACTGAAACAATTCTGGTCCAAGCTCATGACCCATCCCTGCTAGCATTGGAGATAGAGAATGCAATTGATCAGCAGAGGTTTGATGATGCATGGAGGGCTTATGAGAAGCATATTCACATGGATGGAGTCCCCAGAAAGTCTGTTTTGAGTAAGCTCATCACTGGCTTCGCAGAGACCTGTGATGCTCACTGGCTGAACCAGTCCTACAATGTGGTTAATCATGCATTTGAAGAGAAGAGCAAACTGTTGGAGAAGGAGCCCCTTATTTTCCTCTCTCTTGCACTCGCACGGTCTTCTCTTCCTAATCTTTCTATAAATGTTGTGAGGAAGTTGATAAAGATGGAAGCATACCCACCTGTTGCAGCATGGTCGGCTATCGTGGCGCATATGTGCCAAACTGCAACTGGTGCATTTCTTGCTGCTGACATGGTAATGGAGATTGGCTACCTTTTCCAGAATAATAGGGTTGATCCACGGAAGAAGAGCAACCGTCCATTGCTATTAATGAAGCCCAATTCATTGACCTTCAACATAATTCTGACTGCATCCCTTCTGTTTGGCACTACAAAAAAGGCGGAGCAGCTTCTTGAATTAATGCCTAGGATAGGGTTGAAGCCTGACGTCAGCTCGTTGATTGTTATGGCCCGGATATATGAACAGAATGGGCACAGAGATGAGATCCAGAAGCTGAGGAGACATGTTAATGAGGCCTGTGGCCTTAGTGAATCAGAGCTCAGGCAGTTTTATGATTGCTTGCTCTCCTGCCACTTGAAATTTGGAGATCTGGATTCTGCAGTGGATATGATATTGGATATGCTTAAAAAGGGTAAAAATACGAAACGTTCACTTGAAGCAGCTAAAGCAGTTCTTGAAGCAGTTGAAAACAACAAAATTTATCTTCCTTATGAGAAAACCAAGCCTGTTAATTCAGGTTCCTCGAACAAATCTGTATGTACTGACAGTCAAATGCTAAACTATATTTCATTCTTCAAAGATAAGAACTTTGCAAGGCTTGAGTTAGATGCGAGAGAATTACTCAAGCTATTATCAGATAAGCTTCAGGAACAAGTTGGGCTAGTAAAATCTGAATATGGTATCCTCTATCCAACTGAAACAATGTATGCCAAGCTTGTTAAAGCTTTTCTGGAAGCAGACAAGATCAGTGCATTGGCATCATTTCTTGTGAAAGCAAGCAAAGAGGATTCTCCTGTCTCTGTTGAAAGCTCCTTTGTTGTTCAAGTGATAAATGCATGTATTTCTCTTGGGTGGTTAGAGCAAGCACATGACCTTCTTGACGAGATGAGATTTTCTGGAATTAGAGTTGGTTCTACCATTTATTCATCTCTCCTAAAGGCATATTGCAAAGAGGGCCATCATGAAGATGACATAGCTGCACTTCTGAAAGACGCTCAACAAGCAGGTATTCAGCTTGATCCAAGCTGCTATGAGGATTTGATACAATCCAGAGCACATCACAATAATACCACAGGTGCTCTCAATCTTTTTAAAGAGTTGAAGAGTTTGAATATTTTGAAAGCTGGTCAGAATGAATTTGAGATGTTAGTACAAGGCTGCAATAACAATGGAGCTGCTTTGACAACTAAGCTAGTGGAGGAAGTCAGAAGTGGCCACCCGGTTAATCATGCTATTCATGACTGGAATAATGTTATCCATTTCTTCTGCAAGAAGAGATTGATGCATGATGCTCACAAAGCACTTGGCAAGATGAAAGCTTTAGGACACACGCCAAATGCACAGACATTCCATTCTTTAGTAACTGGTTATGCTGCTGTTGGTGGTAAATATGTAGAGGTGACAGATTTGTGGGGTGAAATGAAAGTTTTGGCCACCTCAAGTTCAATGAATTTTGATCAAGAGCTCCTGGACTCTCTGCTGTATTGCTTTGTGAGAGGCGGTTTCTTCCTTCGAGCCATGGAAGTTATAGAAATGATGGAAAAAGGCAAGATGTTTATAGACAAATACAAGTACAAGTCCCTGTGGCTTAAATACCACAGAACATTGTACAAAGGTAAGGCTCCTAAAGTGCAAACAGAAGCACAACTGAAACGGAGGGAAGCAGCATTGCATTTCAAGAGATGGATTGGATTAACATGAAAACTACAGAGCACAGGTCCTTGAAAACACTAAGCCTGGTAGATAGCTCTGCTGCTTTTGTTCACTGTATGTCATAGGAGATGTTCTGGTATCAGCATGGTTTGCTACCACTGTATGGATGGACATCACTGTATGGAAACCTCTGGTAATAAAATCTTACATAACAAGGATTGGTAGTATTAATAGGGTGCACATCTTTCTGCTCTAAAATTGGAAGGATTATTCAATGTCTTGCACCCCTTAACTTAACTATGCAGATAAGTCTATACGTAGGCATACATTTATGATACATTGCTTCATTGAAAATATTGGATTTCATTGCACATGTCTACTGCTATCATGTGTTTGTAAGAATCTCTTCTATTATTAGCATGGGGATTTATCATGGCTTGATTTGTAGCATAATAACAGGAAAAGCTGATTCAAAACAATGTAGCGTGCATCACACTTAATTCGCAATGTCAACTACTAATGACAGATACAACTTGTCATAATTAAGATATTTTGTAAATTCCTGCTAGTGAGGTTCATAATCAGAAATAATATCTTGATTCTATATTGATATTAGGTTGTTCTGTTTGCTGCAATGAACACCTCAGACAGCAGTGGCTACTTCCCATATTATGGTGTACCTGTGGTATTCTCCTAAATTTGTTCCATTTGCATAGTGCCCAGTAGGGAAGAGCCGTACTGAAAAACCACTTCAAATCTCAAGAAAAAGTCATTACTAACATATGGGCCCAAATATTGGTGACTACAATTATCAATATAACATCCATTCTGGACCTGATCTTCTATCTCGTTAGCCTCACTTTTATTTCTCTTACATCAGAGACACTGTGACACTAATAATGTATCTGCGTCAAGCATGACATTGTGGCATGGATATGTAGCGTCAAACAATAGTCACCATAATTATTAACAATTTATGTACCTTGTATTGGGCACTAAAGCTTAGATCAGGCCTTACTCCATAACTCTTTTGTGCTGTTAGCTTAGGCGTTGTTAGTGCTTTTATTAAGTTTCCTTGTCCGTCTTGTAGATCATCTGTGCGCTTTTTATATTATATTACTATAGGGTTTCCCCTACTGTTCTCTTAATAATTAATTTCCAATGAAAATGTTTAACAAGCACTACTACTTCAAATGCACTTACTTTTTTCATATACTAACAACTTTAGTAGTATCTACTAAATTTTCTTCCTTTTTTGCCAGTCACAAAGTGACATACATGAAGGCAGAAGGCTTCTTTTCCAAATGGGCCTGGTGCATATGAAATATATGGTTTCTTAGGACACAAACACTATGAGCTCAATTGGTGAAAGGGACGATTTGTTGATAAAGGTATTTCTATATCTTTCTTGACAGCTTCTCTTGATAGTTCCTTCCTGGTGCACGCACAGTCCTTCATCAACAAACGCAGGCTGTTTTATCTTCTTTCAAAAAGAGAGATTGGCTCAGCCAGAGGCAGATGCCTTTAACATACTTGCACATTAGACGGAAAAGTCAAGTTACAAAAGGAACTGTCTTGAAAACAATGTCACTTCAACTACTAGATCCAGAACATGAATGAAATAGCTAGCTAGTGCCTAGGGGAGATCTCAATGAGCACAATGCTCACCATAATGATTTTGTACATAGCCGTGGTAATAAAAGTTACACCTTTGGTTGATCTGACTGCTCTTATTATCTTCACAATCTGCCACTCGAAGCTTGATGTGCTGCAATGCTGCTACTCAAGTAATCTTTACTGCACGACCATGTAGTTAACCGTTTCAATAGGCAATATGATTATCGAGAATTTTAAGGATATTTTATTATAAAGTTCAGTACTACTATGTTTAGTGTTTATTTTTAACTTAATGCTGATTTTTGAGAAACATGTTCAAATGAGTGTGTTCTGTGTACTGTAGATAACTATGAAATGCATGAATCCAGCTGAGTTCACTTTTACAAAAAGCTTTCCCAAACTGCCAATTTATAAGCATTGCCTAAAAGAAAAAACTTAGTTTGTGCTACTTGCAGCAGTCATAAAGATCTAGTTTGTTATCAAATATGTACTGAGGTATTGCCTGGCAAATGCACACTAGGTAGATTGTCTCCAGTATGCTAAGGTCTTCAGGCTAACAATTAACTTGGAACTCTTGTCTGTAAAAACCACCAAAAGATGGTTGGTGGCTTGATGCAGCTTCAAGAACCAAACGCAGTTTGTGTACAAGAGTAAATGTCGAGTGCAAACCTGTTTTTGAGTGTTACTATTTACTAGTGGAC
Source organism: Oryza longistaminata (assembly GCA_009805545.1). NCBI lineage: Eukaryota > Viridiplantae > Streptophyta > Magnoliopsida > Poales > Poaceae > Oryza > Oryza longistaminata. Next base: position 34,859,005 of record CM020183.1, read on the forward strand.
TAACATGCATGATGTGTTCTTATCTGTCCAGGAACAACAGAAATGCAGAGTGAAGTTTCTCCATACATTAGACTGATTAGAGCAAGTAAGAGGGCTATAAAAAGGCTGAATGCTGAGGTGGATGAGAGAGCAGAGGAGAGAGATGAGAAGCGGGCTGTAAGTTTACAGTCGGTTTAGGCGCAGGAACCAAGAAAATCTGTGATACAGACAGGTGGGCCATATATTTATAGTGAAGAGTTAACCACTATATAAGTGAGCTGAGAGATAGACTATAAAGATCTATACAGTAAGCAGCTAGCTGTATTATTATCCTTGCTCTTAGAGAGGATAAAACCCTACAGTTGCTTCTCCCGGCTGCTTCTCTCTCTCTCCAAGCAAAACTCCCATTTCCAAAAAAGAAAACAAAAGGCTGGGCTTCACTTCACAAGTTCTTCTCCAATTCCGATTCCGAAGTCCTTTCAACCCAAAAGGCTGATGTGCTGGTTGCCTTGTTTAGGGTGCTCCTGAAATGTTCTTTGGCTATGGGTACCAACTGAAGCTTTGTTTTCGCGGCGTCCTCTTTTCATGTAGTTCAAATTGCATTTACCATTTGATCAAAAGCAGGTGCATTTCGATCCATAATTCTTCATGACAAAGCACTACAGCTAAGTTGGAGAAAAGAATGCAGTATTTGTGAAGTAGCAGTAGGCCTTCTTGTTGAGGCAACAGTGGATATGAGCTATGGATTTATTTTCCTTGGAAGGCTGTAAGTTGAAGGTGAGGTGCTGTCGTGCTGATATCACTACTTTCCGTGCCTCGAGATTCGTGCCGGATCGAATAATAAGCACTTTGCTCTTTTGTTCTTCATCGTGCATGCGTACTTGTGAGCCAATTGATGGTGTTTTTGCACGTACTTGTCTTAAAAGTAGGATCACAAGCTAATTATCTTGGTTGCGTGACACTTTCACTCCATTGCCTTCCGATCCAATATGTAAGATCTCCTTCCTTTATTCCCATGCTACTGATTTCTTCAAGATATAAAAAAGATTAATCACAAGGCATAAATGCCATGCAATGTAATTATTGGTAGCTATTGCAAATCAATATATGAGGCTATGTTGTTTGTGCATGGCCAGAGACCAGAATGAGGGGCTTTTCCTGACCTGAGGGAGGTGAGATCAGTTATCAGGGCAGCTAGGACATGATGCTGTGAAAAGAGCAGCAGCCCCCAGCTCATGAGTCATGACAGTTTGTGGCACTCCCCAATCATTAGCAGAAGACATAATCAATTCAGAACTGCATGCAAAATCAGGGCAGGTTAGGGAATGTGGATGGTGGATCCGTGGATGGATAGCCCCATCGTTCTTATGCTTGTGCTTATTCTCATATGGCTTATTATCAATCAATAAATGTAAAACTTTTATATACATGTTCTTAGCGATTCAAAAACAAATGATGTACAAATAAACTATGATGTAAATTAAATATTAAAATTCAAATATTAGCTTATAAGTATATGAATAAGCGAAGAGATGGGGTTGCTTGTTTCCATTACTATATTATAAGGAGATGGAGGAAAAGAAATACCATGTTCTCTCTGAATGCCTAAAAATTTATCACCTTAATCAGAAGAAAAGGGTAAGAATGTCGTTTGATTGTGGTAGGTTAGATTGTAACAGAGATTTAATTGATTTAGTTACATACAAAATACAATTATATTGATTAAAATAAAAGCAAGAGTTGTAGAGCTAATCCATTTCTACTTTTAAAACCAGCCTCGTGCAAAATTGTGTGGAAAAAATCTACTAGCTCTGTTTTGGAATGAACAATGGATCTCTCTAGTTCTTGATTGCAATTTTTTTTCCTTCAATCCATATGCATGATCACCATTCACCAAACTAGCATCATTTGCTGTGCACTGTCCATGAGATCGTTTTGGCTTGGCCCCCATGCAAAAAATGTACTGCTGAGCTTTGTGCTTTCGGCTAGGCCGGCCACCTTGCTGCCATGGATGGCTTTAGGCCTCTAGGAGACTAGATAGCTAGGGTTGCATGGATCCATCTCTCCTCTCTCATATCAAGGGTCATGTCTTCTCTTTGCTTTCACTCCAGTCATTTCCATGCCCAAAGGATGGGTAAAAAAATTGCCATATAACTCAACCTTCGCTGTCGTTGTCTTCTTATTCTTCATTCTTTTTTTTCTCTTCTTTTCTTTCTTGTTCTGCTCACATGCTGATGGATGCTGAACTAGCCTTCAGCCGGTGCCCTCATAGTCATACCTGGTATTAGTGGTGAAAATGGTACGGAGATTGCCCAACCATAGTGGCTGTTGTTTCTGTTTTTTTTTACCAATCGTTTTATTCTGATTTTGTATTGTTTAGAAATGGAACAAAAATTGTAGAGGTATTTTTCCCGGCCATTTTGACGGTATACCATTTTCATTCGGAATTTCCGAAGAAATTAGCGTATAGTACTGACAAACAATTAGGATAAGAGAAACCTACCGATTACCATAACCCTGTGTTGTTAATGGAGATGTTATAATTAATATCGTTATAAAATATTCAAGTTAGTTACTTAATGCTTTAATTTGAGTCTTCACTAATAGTTATTCCCTCCATTTCAAAATATAAGGCATAACCACCCTTAATCTGTAGACACAATATATATTTATTATCACCTCCTCGTTTGGATCACTCTAATAAATACAGTGCATGCATCCAAATCAGAGATCTTGAGAGTAAATGATTTAAATAATAATAATTTGATGGAGAGAATGTGCTAGTTAGTTGTATGCATGCAAGCCCGCCCGTCATATATTATGAAATATCTGAAAAAGTAGTTATGCCTTATATTTTGAAAATGAGGAGTTTTAATTAAATTTGAATATGACTTGCTTGCCCTTGTGATATGTTGTTTCAGAGGCTCTATTTCAATAATTATGTTCCCGATATTTTTTATGTTCCGGTAGTATCAATATCGTCATCGTTTCCAGCTCTACCACTCCAATTCTGTTTCAAAGAAAAAAAATGGTTATGGGAATTGTTCGTGTATATTTTGATCATTTTCATCCCTACCTAGTATCAGGGTGCTAAATCTCATCGTTAACCGGTCCTACCATCCTAAGCCACCTACTTCTACTTGTTACTGATATACTAATTGGAACTATTCAAAATTAAATATAGAATTTGAAATTAAAATTTCACATTGTACAATACATATATTTTCTTGTACCTTCATGTTTAAGTATGTTAATACATTTTTGTATGTTGGATCTCTGAAAAAATAGGGGGTACTTGTGTAAAAAATTTGAACCAAAAATTTTGAATTCAAGTACAACCAATTATTGGTCCAATATCCAGCCGGCTATCGCGGTAACGGGTTTTTGAATTAAAAATTTTGGATATAGACTTTTATCATATAAGTTACGGTAACTAGTTTTTGAATTAAAAAATTTTGGATATAGACTTTTATCTGAGTCGGTTACCATATTTTTCCGTAATTTGATATACGAAACCTTGTCTAGCATATACTAATACTAGGTTAACTAAGAACACAAATATTTCTCCTTTTCGATTTTCTTTCCTTCTGAGGTGGTGAGGCATGATCCCAAGCCGGCTAGCCCACCAAGACTGTATTCCCCACCAAAAAGGGGAGAGGCTAAAAATGAAATTTCCTACTTACTCTCCTCTCCCACAATGATTGTCTGCCTTTTGTGCACCTACTATGTCTATTTCTCACAAGAATTTCAAGATAGACCAGTGTTTTGTGCTCTTTCATCTTTATTTATGAACTCCTGATTCCTAACAAACTCAAGCTGAGTGTAACCCCTTTTTTCTTGTGGTCAATATGGTCATTGTGAAACTTTCCATGAACATATTTTTCTTGCTAAGGGGGTGTTTATATTCAGGGATGTCAAGTTTTGGCGTATCACATCAGATATTATATAGGGCGTCGCATGGGGTGTTTGGACACTAATAAAAAAAACTAATTACAGAATCCGTCAGTAAACCGCGAGACGAATTTATAAGCCTAATTAATCCGTCATTAACAAATGTTTACTGTAGCACTATATTATCAAATTATGGAGCAATTAGGCTTAAAAGATTCGTCTCGCAAATTAGTCGTAATCTGTACAATTAGTTATTTTTTAACCTATATTTAATACTTTTTTTTTGCGGGGAACCTATATTTAATACTTAATGCAGATGTTCAAATGTTCGATGTAACAGGGTGAAAAAATTTGGGGTGGGATCTAAACAAGCCCTAAATATGTTCATTCTGAACCTTAAACATCATGTAAATGTGCCAAGAATATTTTCGCATGTTCTGAATTGCATGGATCCATCTGTCAGTGACAAGAACGTTGTATGCACCTTTTAAGACAGCAGAGTACTCGCATCTTTATGTTAGAGCTACTACTAAGCACTGTTTTCGTGAAAAGAAGTATAATTTGTAAGGCTGCCAACGTGCATGGTTAAAGTGGCCTACTGAGGCTTTGCTGGAATAATATTGGTACATACACGTCTGAGATGTGATAGTTTTTAGGAATGCTGTTGCCTTTTCTCTGAATTCTCTACCTTTCATGGTGAAAATTCAGACATTTTATTTTGCCTCATATATTTTTTTCTTTCTAAAGAATGTGTCAAAAAGAGGACCCCCTAAGTGAGGAAGAGAGAGATTGCATGATGTTTGGGTCTCATTGCAGCAAGATCTCATGATAAATCATAAATGAGTGCATAACTGATAGAAGCACACATTCTCAGAGACTGAAGATGCAATTGATCAATGAACAGTTCCAGAATGCAGAAGTTACCTCCAATTGTGCTAAGCTATAATGGGCTGAGGAAGTTTGAAAGATGCTCAAACACAGGAAACAAGAATTTAAAACCTCCCTGCAGATTCCAGCAACACAGAGCCTTTTGTGTCTTTTGTTCACTATTCCTTCAGAGAAACTCAGAACAGCAAAAGGAGGGAAAGGGGGTAGCAACACATTTTCCTGCAGAGTGAAGGAAGGCTGAAATGTGACCAGTAGCCTTTTTCTGTCAGCTCACCGATGAGGAAATGCTCCTACTGCAATTGCAACACAGGATGATCATGACTTACACTTGCTTCTTCTTTTTTCTCCATCCAGAGGAATGAGTATGGGCATTGCATGCATTCATTGACCCTTTTTTTTCAGCTTTCAAAAGCCAAGAACACAAGAGTTGTACAGACCGACACTTGTCGTTTTTCGATCGTTTACATTGTCAAAGCAACCAAAGAGAATGAAAGAAATTGGCCTACAATATACAGGGGGGTGAAGAAAAATAAACTGATGCACGCTTGCTGCTGTTGTTGTCTGGCATGCATCTCTTTGCTTTGGCCAAAGTCATCTGAGCTTCAGATTTGAATGGCCAGTACTATCTGCTCATCATATGAGCAATGCTTCTCTTGATGTTAGTCTTGTAGTTGTTTCCCTTTTTCTTTTGTGGAGTCAGTGGAAAATCTCTTCTACTAATTAGTTAATGGATGGTACCTGTAAAAAGTCCATATATTTGATCATCAGGTTACTTGTTCACCACATGCAAATGATGTACATGGACCAGGTATGTACCTTGTCTGGATAGGAAAAAGGATCTTGGCATCTATCTGAACATTCAGAGAACTTCTGAAGATGACTGAATATGAACATCATATGGTATTTTTCTAAACTCATGTGAGCTGTCTACACAAAAAAACTTTCATAACTACGATGTGCAAATGCAGCTCACCAGTTCATCGGAAGGAGAACCTTAGTTCGGTTCAGGTCTTCAGGTCTATCAACACTGTCCGTTGTTGACAGAGAATTGACAAATGCTAAGTAGCTGGATTATTGGACGTACGGCTAGTGTTGCTTCAGCTGCTGGTGCTTCAGTTACAGAGGCGACCTAAACAAAAAAACCAGCCGACTGGAGATCAGTTCATCAGTTGGGCAGAAAAGGCCACCACCCTGAATTTTCACTGGTTTGTAAGTGTATTGCCGTGTTGGATTTAGACCTTGAGTTTCTAAATGGCATCTACTGAGCTGAAAGTAGTAGGAAAGTAGGAAAACTGTCATGGTTTTTTCGGACGTGAATGCGCGCCGGACGGTTTTTTTCCCCTAATTCTAGCCTACTACCTTAGTACCTTCTCCGCAACCCACATAATCTCTCTCTTGCACATTCGTCTACTCATGAGTCATGACAAACAGCTCCACTACTATTTGCACCACCACCTTCATAACTAGTGGCGGAGTCAGAAATTATAAAAGACTAGGGATAAAATAGGAATTAACTAATGAAATGTTGGTTTTCTTCAGGATTTATATGGTATTTAACAATAATTTAAACATGGTTTTAAAAGGTAGGCCTAGGGCTCAATCCCTATTAATCATAGTGTTATCCCTAATTTCCTTCTTCTTCGACAAACCTTCACAATAGGTTTTCTTCTTCATACACTTTCCCGTTTCTAGTCACTATCGTTATTGTCTCAACCACCACCTTGGCACCATTCTCAATCTTACAAGCATGTTATTGGATCATTTGTTAGTTGGTTGTATTGTGGTTGCCAACATTAAGACTTGGATTTTGTTTACAGACTCTATGAAGGAACCAAACAGACCACATATACTCTAGATGAAAAATGTGCAAATCGATCCCCTGCACCAAAAAATAAAAATAAAATGCAAAAAAACCTATAAACTTCGTTAGGCCTTCTAAATACAATTTTACATTCTATAGAACTTACAAATTCACATTACATTATATTCCTTTTGTTTTTCTGCATCCTAGTTGTCATAGTCTCATAGAACATGTCAAGATGCATCCAAAATATTACCAGTATTATTAAGACGTTTTTATAGTTCATGAGACTTTTTTCAGTGTAAAATATAACACCTTCTCAATGTTAAAAACCAAAAGGTAGTGCAAATTAACACTAAAATTATGGTATCTTCTTTAAAAAAAACCGATATGGTTACCACAATGATGTGTCTGAAGCTAGATATAAACAGGTCAAGTAACAGTTATTTTGTTTGTTGTAAGGATACTGGTCAAAATTTCAAATTATAAACAAACTGTATCCCGAACCACTTATTATATATATATTAGGACACAGGAAACTGAGCATATTGTTGCTAGCTACTCCTTTCGTCCCAAAAAAAGCCAACCTAGATGGTGATTTTACACCATCTAAGATAATGAATCTGGACATATGGTTGTCCAGATTCATAGTTCTAGGTCATTTATAGTTCTAGATGGTGTCAAATCCCCACCTAGATTGCCTTTTTTTTTGGATGGAGGGAATAGCTACCAGGTACTACCTATAGCTTCGTATAACAGTTGTGCAGCCACAATAAGATCATCCAAACACGCTAATTAACGGTCTCGTACACATTCCCCTCTAGATCTCCCCCCTCTCTCTCCCTTACCTCGTTGGTGTCGCTGTCTAGAAGCCTAGCTTAGGTGACAGTGATGTGTTGATAGATGGACTAACTCCCAAGAGCCTAACTAAGTTAACCAAGATAGAGAGATTGATATCACCATTGATCATGAGGCCCCATGCATATCTCTGCCATTCTCTGATCACCTCGATCATCCTCCTTCCTTGCACTGCATGCATTCTTTGAGCTTTCTTCCACCCTAATCCCCACCCTTTGCTGTCTTTCCTTCCTTTTGTCCCACATGCATGAATTCCAATGCAATGCAAGCCCTAGCTAGGGGCATCACAACCCCACTCCCCTACTAGCTACATCCTCCGTCCCAAAATAAGTTCATTTCTGGGCTTCTGTGTCCAAAATTTGATCGTCCGTCTTATTTAAAAAAAGTTATGAAAAAAATTTAAAAATAAGTCACGCATAAATTATTATTCATGTTTTATATCTAATAACAATAAAAGTACTAATCATAAAAAAATTTAAATAAAACGGATATTAAATGTTAGACACATAAAACCCGTAGATAAATTTATCTTAGAATGGAGGGTGTACTACACTACTACACACGTCTCCTCTCTCTCCTCTTTGTGCATGCATTGCATGGGACATTAATTCCTTCCTTGCATGCAGCAATGGAGTGGGGCCCTTTCTGCACGCCGTGTCACTTCCAGGTGGGCCCCACCCACGGCGTCGATGATCAGGTAGGGCATCATATTGACCGGCCGTGGCGACATTGAGCATGTCGTGGCTCGTGAGAGAGGAGAGCTTAATTAGCTATATCTAATCTTCGGTGTCCTTGTCCATCGTCCACGATCGAGGACACTTTTATCACATCATGCTTGCTTGCTTGCTAATGGCAGATCGATATATTTTCTACTAGCGCATGTGGGCGTGTAGGGCACCGGACTCATGCATGCATGGCCAGCTTGCCCATATATATACACTTGTCCTTCCGGTGAGAGAGATAATCTATTCCAAGAGAGAAACGTCCAGCAGTTTTCCGGTTAGCTCCACAAGGTGATGGGCTAGGTGACCTAGATTCGAAGTCTCACCCCTTCTAATTATTTGATATCAGGTCTTTCCCTAATATTCGTGCCTTTGTGATAATCTCTTCCCAACAAACACACACATGCACAGATCGAGAGGGAGAGATCGTCTCACCACTGCGTTGAGATAAATTCCAACAAGTTTTATATATTATATAAGTTATTTTAGGTTTGTCCTGAGGCAAACAACTCTGAGTTTGACCAAATCTATAGAAAATATAGCAACATTCCTAACATAAAATAAATATATCATAAAAATGTATTCAATGCTAGATTTAATTAAATTTATTTTGGTGTTATAAATATTGCTATCCTTTCTACAAACATAGTTAAATTTGATGAAGTTTAGACACCAATTCAGGAATAGGAAGAATGGGGGAATTGAAATGGTATACTTCTCCAATCTTACGTGAACAAAAAAAAAACACACATGAAAGAAAATATATGAGGCCTTTGATAGTGCCACACAAAAAACAAAGAAAAGTTTACAAAGAGCTCATACATCTTGGTGTTTTTCCTACGTAAGTGAAGTATGGGAATACAATCATATGGAAAGTCCTATGAATCACGAGGATATATCGGAAAAGTTTAATAAGGAATTTAAAGCCTATGAAAATCTCCTTTGCCAAATCTCATAAATCAAAGGAGTTTTTAACTTAAGATAAAACCTAGAATAGCTTATACTCCCTTCGTTTCAAAATGTTTGACACCGTTGACTTTTTAGCACATGTTTGACCGTTCGTCTTATTCAAAAAAATTTGTGAAATTATATAAAACTATATGTGTACATGAAAGTATATTTAACAATGAATCAAATGATATGAAAAGAATAAATAATTACTTAAATTTTTTGAATAAGACGAATGGTCAAACACGCAATAAAAAGTCAACGGTGTCAAACATTTTGAAACGGATGGAGTAATAATTAATATAAAACAGGGGGGTATATATATATAGGCTTCAGCGTGTTCGGTTTGGAGGATCAGAGGAGCTTGTCTTACTAGGACCATCTGGTCCAAACCCGAGCCAGATGGTGTTGTCCTAGGCGGCAATATATGGGGCGTATCACGTATGGTCCAGACGTCTTTTTTTCGAAAATATAATATAAATGCACACTCTCATATACACGTACGTACGTACACTCATATGGCAAACCAAACACATTACATCAGTCGCAGGGGAATGGGGTCATAGGTCCAGTACCAAATCAGTCCATGTAAATGCAAGTTCTGCAGTTAGTGTCCCTGAAAAAAGAAAAGGTTCCCGTAATTTGTGATATTGTAAGCTTGAACCCCCAAAATGCTGCATGTTTCCACGCCAAATTTGATGCAAAAATGTCACAAAAGAGAGCGCCACTAAATCTTCCCAAAAAAAATTTTACTCAACATAAATGCTGAGGCTATGTCGAATCATCGCTATCCAGCAGGCCCAAGAACGGCCCAAACACAGGTCGGACGGGTCCCGTTGACCGCTGTCAGGGTCAACGTTAGGTCGCACTTGCCTATACTAGCACAAGCTGACAATCAAAGCAACTAATTAGCAGATTATGCAAAGAGTTTTACCCTGACGTGATCAAGGTTTGATCAAGCAACGAGCCTCGTGCAAATTAGCACAAAAAAATAAGGCCCATCTGACAAATCAAATCTATTTGAAGCGACACAAGTTGCAAACTATTGTCTTCACAACGAAGAGCATGCTCTGCATTATCCTAACTTTTCGGAGTTCTTCATCATTGTGGTGCTCTTCTGTTAAATTGTCAATGTACCAACAGAAATATGATATGATGTTGTTTACTTTTAGCTGGATCAATGAGCCCAAATCACATGCACTGCCATTCACAACCATAAACCATTCACCTTAACGCAGCATCTGATACACTTAATTAGCAGATATAATATTTTTGCGATTCATAGTGAAAGCTAAAATAATCATCACTATTAACGATTCCTTTCCATTCAAATGTTACATGAAGCAATGCCACTGAACTAGTACATATTGAGGGAATGAGAATGTAAAGTGTTGAATCATCTGGTCGAGCAACTGTATTGTCCAGCAAGTTCCAGCTTAACTTTCATCCAATCATTGTTCGCTTTCTGCCACGTTGCCTGACTGTAAAATTGGTAAGAACAGAAGCAAGTCAAGGCGAGATGGTAAAATGAGTGATGGATTATGTGGTGCTTCGCTTAAGGATCAGTACAATGGCCATACCTTGAGCTAGCTTGTTCGTAGTAGCGCACCATTGCTTTGAAGCTTTTCTGTACGCCGTGAGAATCTTCTCCATCTAGTTCATCATAAAATGGATTGCTGTTATCGTCTTATCGAAACAGAAAGAATAATAATAACGGCAGTGATTGTCATGGATAAGCGATGCTCCCGTAGAACATCTGAGACTTATGGGACATCGTGGAATGGAAACATGGCCATCCACACTTGTCAAAAGATTTCTCTAAACAATAATCTCCTTTAAGCCATTATGAAGTCAATAAACCAATCAGATAGTCATAGGACATGGAATACAGATACAGCAGATCCCCAAATCTCAGAACGACTAAACGAAATAGATGTACTTTCTACACAAGTGTCCACCCAAAACATGATTCCACCAATAGCATGTGAAGGCGTAAAAAATGGTTAAGCCCAACAAGGATGGTCATAAATTTTCTGTAGGGTGAGTTTAACTCCATATTCCATAATGCAATTAAGTAATAATCAAGGAGTGAAGTAAACAAACTAAACTAGTTATCATTTGGGACTATCATTTATGCAATTCCTTACCACATCACCACATGACGAATGCATAGAAATCAATGCTCTCTCAAGCACATATAAGTCCACTGCTTTGTCCTCAGGAATAGTTGATATGAAACTCAGACCAAAATCAATAAGAACCTGGAATATGAACACATTGAGTGGCACATTAATAGCTCGGATGTAAGTCTTGAATTAAATGACTCAAGAAAATGCATGAACTGACAGAAAGGAAGTTCTACACACGAGTTGATTGGTGTTGTTCTTGATTATCATATTTGAAGTGGTCAAATCACCGTGAACAAGGCCTCCATCATGTAGTTTGCCAACTGCATTTCCTATTTGTGTGGCAATGTCAATGAGTTGTTCTTCATTGATCCCGTTTGACCCAAATCCAAGGAGTATATCTTTCACAGATAAGCCATCCACATACTCAAAGGTTAATGTATGCAGAAGTGGGTCCACGGCATAAAGAACTGGAGTGGGAACACCAAGCTTTCTTGCTTTTGTCATGCATCGAGCTTCCTACATATTGAAGAGAGAATCAAGCCAACACGAATTTCAGTCAACATAAGTAGTTGTGTGCAACCTTTTTTAGCTAAATATTGCAGTTTACCATATTACTACAACTCAATCAATATTTGAACACTTTTAGCCTTTGATTTATCTAATACAAAGAAAATCAGAGAAATGCTCTACACAGAAAACAGGAATATCTAAAAATAAAGCATGTTAGTTATGGAAACTGACAGCATTTAAGCGTTTAAGAGTCAACTTTGAGTCCAACAATGGGTGTCGGTACTTCTTTGAAAACCGCTCTTTGATTACACACTTCCGTCCCACAAATGTTGAAACAAATACCCTCTGCAACAAACAAAACAAACTATGAACAAACAAGTAAAAGTAAGAAATTGCAACTAAATATATTGACTCCTGACTCACTCCCTCCGCCCCCTGCTTCAGTAGCACACCAAAATCCTGTTGTTGTTCCTGAGTTGAGTCCATAAGTATAACGTGCCCTACTGCCCTTCAATCGAAAACTGCATTGGAGAAAGAAAAACGAGCGAAATAAGATGTCAGTCAAACAATAAAAATCAACCATATTGTTGTGCTTTGTGAACAACTTTAACATTAGGAGTAGCTGCTCAAGAAGATTATAAGTTCATTTCCAAATCAATAAGTGGGGTGGCTTTTCTATTTGGCAATAAGAATAGCTGCTTTACTGATATAAAAACAAGTTTACATTGAATTAACAAATGCACATAGTAATGTGAATGGTTTGCAGTGCCTTTACAGTAACAGCTCTAACGAAACTAAACCTTAGGTGATTATGCTCATGTTCAGAAAAAAGATCGATGCCTGAGTGACTGGTAACACGTTAACAAGGGTTATCACAAAAGAATTTCAGAATCAAATAGTAACAAGCAAATCTACTCAAACATGGTAGTACCTAGACCCTCTATTTCCTCGTGGCTGCTCTAGCAGCTCCCTTCTTTCTTGTCTCAACTGAACCAATCTTCTTCTTTTGGACCAAGCGCTTATTGCTCTGCGAACTCAGTTTTTGTGCTGCACAAACTGGTCTGAATACCTCTGTTTTCAGGGGATCCAAAAGATCCTCTGAACATCCTAACATAAAGCCATTCTTTTTAGCATCATCCCACAACTCCTTTCCATTCTCAAATCTCCCATTCCTACAAAGCTTTTCTATAAGAAGATCATAGGTATGTGTGTCCACTAACTGACACCTCTTCATAAGTCTGAACATATCAAGCGCATGGTCAACTTTCTCAGTCCCGCATAGAACGCCAATGAGACCATGGAAAAACTTTGCAGTCGGAAGCACCCCACTTTCAAGCATGTCATCTACAAGCCTTTTCCCTCTAATAATTCTCCCTGTTAAATACAGGACCCTGACCACAAGATAGTAACTAACCCAGTCAGGGGAGCACCCTGCCTTTCCTTCTCTCATCAAGTAGAGGATTCTGTATGATTCTTTCACTCTTCTTGCTCGTCCCAAACAAGAAAGCAAGATGTTGAGGCTAGATGCATCCGGGGTGACACCATAGGACCTCATCTCCGCTAAGACGTCCATAGCCTCAGTGACAAGCGCAGAAGGGTTAAACTTGAGGTTCCTATGGCACAGGCAGTGCAGATAATCATTGAATGATGGCAAACCCAGTGGGGTACACGAAGACTTGATATCATCAAGGACTCTCCGAGCTTCCTTCGCATTCCCATGGACGCACCACCCGTGGAGCAGGCTACGCTGAACGATGCTAACCATGGGTTCTACCGAGAGCTCGCTCTTGTGGTGCCACACGACGCCCTGCGCCTCGCGAGCATGGCCCTTCATGCACAATGCCTGCACCATTGCAAGGCTGCTCGACCACACGCCTTCCCCTCCATCACCCGCGTCGCGCCGAGGCAGCAACCTCTGCCTCTCCAAGCCTCTAAACAAACGAACAGCCTCATCCTCCTTCCCCAATTTCACGAGTGCCTCGACGACAACGGTGAACGTCTCCGGGGACATCCTCCGGCCATCCTTCTCCGCGTCGGCGACGGCGATCCTCATCGCGGTGAGGTCCCCCATCCGGGCGAGCGCCGCGATCGCGCTATCCAACGCCTCGTCCCCAATTCCACCGGCGTCCTTGGACCGGCACCAGGACAGGAACCGCAGCAGCCTCCTCCCTGAACCCATCCTCTCGCTACACGCATCGATCACCCTCGCCACCATGGCCGGCGACACGGCCACGCCCAGGCGGTCCAGCGCGCCGCCCACCTCGTCGAGGCTCCCCGCCCCGGAGCACACGACTTCGCGCGCCGCCGCCTCCAGGTCGCTGCCCGAGCACAGAGCGCGACGGCCCAAGGCCACCATCGATCTCCTCGCGAGCGTGGCCATCATGGTCGCGGCTAGGTCGGGAGGAGAGAAGAGGGAGGGGGGGAATGGGGGAATGGATGGGTTGGTCGAGGCGGGAGGGAGTGGGGACTGACCTTGACGGCTCACGAGGATGGTGATGGTGATGGTTGTGGTGGTTGCGGTTGCTACCGTGGCTCGCTCCGGTGATGGCGGCGACGGCGGCTCTTCGCCGGAGAGGAGGGGGACGGCGGCGGCGCTGGGGCGGAGGCGGAAGGGGAGGAGGAAACCCTACCTAAACCTGATTAACTGCGAAGGCAAATTTGCACATTGAACCTTCAGAATCCTTAATTTTTGTGATTAATCCTTCTATTCCTAGAAAAAGCCACTCTTCTCCCAGAAAAAGCCAACTAGAAGGGTCCCCTCCCAGTACAATCAATCGGGTCACATCCCCTCGTTGGCTTATTTTAGGACGGAGGGAGTAGTATGAAATTTGAGAGAAATTTATGTAGTTCCAAACATAACTTTCATAGTTTGTGTCATTGTGTGTCTCTCGTTTCAAATACGAATGAAGTTTTATGAGAAAATTATCGCCGTATATATACCATCATGAAAATCATTATCAGTGTTAGAAAGTCTGAGCTACCCAGTAACTCAGATTTGCCTCCTTTGCTCTATAGATGAACGGGAATATGTCTAACAATCATATACTAATGAAATATTAGTCTAGTTTCTTTAGATTTTTTGCCACAAAAATTGTCATTGTATATGCACTAATAACAGCAAAGCGATTGTTCTCCTGCGTACATCATGAAGTTGAACGCTTAAGGATAAATCAGGGGAATCAATCAGGAAGTAAAGAATTAGAAGAGTAGCAACTCCTAGGCCAACATTTGGCATCATTTCCTCATTAATAAAGGTGCTGGTACAAGCTAATGAAAGAACAACACAGCATTAGTCTTTTTCCTAAATCATTGTCCTCGATTGCTATTCAAATTCCACAAGAAATCTGACTACCTGACCAATAAGAACTGTGTCACATCGGGCAAACAGAGTGAGTTCGCGACTCTGTCCAAAAACTGGCTATCAACTCTACTCAATCTCCATGAACTAAACTCCATGTAGAGCCTTCGATATTCCTCTTATCGTATCTGGACTTGTTCTGCAGCAACCCCCTATCAGTGAGGCTCCAGCCTCATGCCATTTTTTGACATATGAAACAAAATCCTCATTTGAAATCCCTGAGCATTCCTGCATGGAGTTTCAAAGAGCTGTATTAACCGAATACACATCAACATAATGTTAGCTTCAGATATTTGAATAGAAGATACTATCATTATGGGTATAAAGAAAACCAAATTTTATCCTAATGACAGTAGAGGTTCCTCTGTTTTTTTTTTCGAAATAGTTTTTTTTTCTATCATTTGCAAGTCAACACAAACACAATAATGAGTAGCTATATTGTCAACTTATCATGATTCATTTAACTGGTACTTACCACCCATTCCTTTCTTATAGGATCATAGCTCTCGCCACTATTTGGGTATATTAATATTGGTTTACTTGTCACCTGCGCAATGGAAAGTAAATTTATTATGTGGTCAATGATGTTTAGGGATTAATACAACTGTAATAGGAGTTACCTTCCGGATGGATAAAACTAATTCATGGATAAATCTTGGGGGAGTGCAGTTGATACCAACCGCAGCAACTTCCTTGCATGAATCAGCAATAGAGGCACACTCTATCAGGGAATCACCACTTACTACATTGACTCCATCCTTTGAAGTGAAACCAAACCATGCTGGAATACGTAATTTACACTCCTCTAGTAGTTCAACATATGCCTGCAAAAGATCATATGATTTTACTGATTGCAACTACATTGATCAGGCCAACAATGCTTATTGGGTTAGTTTGAAACAGACGAACTCCTAGTTAAAATGTACACTAAAGGAAAGCGTTCTTGCCAGATTTTTTTTACGTAACTTTCAGATCCTTTTTTATAAGTAGAATCAGCAAAGAATGTGGAAGAAATGCCGAGCTTCAACAAATCAATAATAATTTACAACAAAAATACTTTTTGCAGTAGCCCACTGACCACGTATCATGGTTTGAAGTATATGTCCAGTATTAAACAAGTAATGGACTATGCTATGTTGACTGAAATACTCCAGTACAAAAAGGTGAGTGTTAACTCAGTATCAATTGCATCGCCACTTCTATTTCTATTTGTGTTGCTTACTACTTTAATCTGCATTACAATATACAGTTCCACTTTCCAAACATACCTGAGTCTCAATTTTGTTTGGAATAGTTTCGAAAACAATAACATCAGGACCAGCTTCAGCAAGGACTTGAAGCCTTCTCAGATGAAAGATTTTGAGAAACTCCAAAGTTCCCTCGTTACCGTAGTCGCCACTGCAGAAGAATTTAGTCAGATGTAAAATATCCGAAAGCTCTCAACAGAATCAGAAATTCAGAACAGATTCAGGCAAAAAGTTTCCTGAACCATTATTAAGCAAATACTGATACAGATTGCTCATTAATTTCATTGTTGTTAACCAACCTATACTCGGAGCCATCTGCTAGGTATGCTCCATAAGAACCAACTGATGCCGCAATTAGTATTGGGCGCTTCCTGTATTTTGTTACGTCTTTGGCCTCATCTGAACCGTTGGAACATTTTTCCAGGTAAATAGCCCGTGCTTCACATGCTAGTTCAACACTCCTCCTCAGGAATGATTCACTTTCCTCCTGAGAAAATCCCTTTGAAAGGAAGCCCTGAATTGTAGCCTGTAATAGCAATGTTGCATGCTAATTAGCTGCTTATCATCAACTTTACTTGAAGGATGTTTGAGAAACCAATGAATATATACCTGATATGATCCTGTTATCAGAACACTTGCCCCAGCTTCAAGATAGTCCAAATGAACCTGTTCAAACAAAGGCAACGCGATTACTTATGAGTTATGACATGCAATGTTGGAATCGACAAAAAGAAAAAAAGAACACCCACTATAATATGTTGCTTATCAGTATGGCTTCAAGCTTACTCCCTCCATCCCCCAAAAAAAAGACAACCTCGTACAAGGATGTGACACATCCTAATACGATGAATCTGGACAGGATGTCTAATCCCGTACGAGGTTAGTTTATTTTGGGACGGAGGGAGTAACACCTTGATTTTCTTTTTTTGTTTTTTGCTAAACCATTGAACTGAAGTTCTTGCTTCCTGATTTCCTTACACCTAGAATGCTAGCTGAGCACATATGACACAGCAACCACACTGTAAAGTACAACAAGTCTACAGAGAAATCGGATATTGCTGGAAAGGGGACAATGCTCTCCTTTTCCACAGCAAAAATCAGACATCTCACATCCCTGCAGCATCTAGGCTTCTCAGAACGGCGAGATAGCTCAAAAGCCACACTGAGACAAAGCTCCAACACGGGCCAAAAACCATTTCCCCCCAATATAATAGATTCGGCATCGCATCCCCCATTGCACATCCAGCGAAACCAAATACACACGACAAAAGACGCGAGACGCGGCGAGCAGGTCCACGAACGAATCAATCGAGAGCGCGAAGCGGGAGATTGGTAGAGGAGGCTGAGGCGAAGGCGGAGGCGGACCTTCCGGATGAGGTCGGGGCAGGTGAAGAGGCACCGGGCGCTCCAGAGCGCGTCCTTGAGGTCGGCGCCGTTGGCCTCCAGCTCCGTCGCCAGCCCGCCGTCAATCACCGCCGCGCCGCCGCTCCCACGCAGGAACTCCGCCATCGCGTCGGCGTACTCCGGTTGACTCATTTTTCTCCGGCGATGTCGGCGGCGCGAGGACCCGAGCGGAGGAGAGAGGAAGGCGTGGGTTGTGTTGTGTGTGTGGGGTTTAAGACAAGGGGGAGAGGGGGGGATCGTGTGGGCCCGCGTTGTCAGCGGCTGTCGCCCGCGTTAGCATGCGCATTGTACATGGACAGCTTGCAGTTGCAGGTGGGGGCATATGAGGTTCATTGTACGTGGACGCGGCAGGGAAGGTGTTCTTTTTAGGTTTTCAGACATGGGTTCCTTGGGGTTAGGCTGTGGGTAGGAGTGCCAAAGAGAAGAGATGAAGAGGAAAGATACTTCGGACAAGTTACATTTTTTTGTTTCATGATGTAATATTATGTCACATCAAATATAAATATGGATAATACTAGAAAGTCTTATATTATAAAACGGATGGAGTAATTATTAGTTTATGATAAATTGAGTATTTTTTTTGGGGAGAGTATTAATTATTTTAAGCTTGAGAAATAAATTAATATGTCCGTAACTTTTCATCGAAATATTTTGCAAAAGAAAAACATACCAATTAACCGTTTGAAAAGCGTGCGTGCATATATCAATGATTTTCTTTTTCTTGTGTCGTTCAAACGAACGCAGCCTTATACTGTGTTCTCCCTATTTTTCAGGAGGGATTGGATTTTTTTTATTTTATACTTCTTCTGTTCTAAAATTTGCATTCAAATTGTATACCATAACGTAGGTATCCTTGTACTAAATCCTATTATTTTATCATTCATATTTATATGGTTCCAAAGACAATGAGATGCAAGCAATTTAAAAGTTAAAATTGACATAAAGTGATAAAAATGGAATCGTTTTGACTTAATCTTAGTATATGCTAAACAAACTAAAAATACTTATATTTAGAACTAAGAAAGTACGAGCTTAATTAAAATGTTTGAAACATAATAAAAACACGGATGCTCATATTAAGACTAACAATGTAACACATTTAAAAACAAACCATCACATTATTAAAAGGGGCAATTCTATTTTGAGATTTTACTTAGGGTTTTCGATTTTACCCCTGTTTTTTCCGAAACGAAGCGTAGTTTTAACCCTACTTTGGATGGACATATTGACGGTGTTAAATCATTGGTAAAAAGATAGCCATACCCTGATTTTCTATTGCAAGTTTGACACAATTTTTACAGAATACCAACAAAATTTGGTATAATTGTGCCACAAATTGATAAAATTTGGACACATTTTGACAAATAAAATGATAGGGCACAATTTTGACACATATTTTACACAAGCAGAATTATAGCAATCATCAACTAGTCACGAAAATCCAAATCACTAAGTCAAGCAAATCCACTCCCACAGCATGTTGCTCCTCCCCTGCCACTTGCTCAAAATCAAGCAAATCCAGTCCCCAAGTCGAGTCGACACCGCTCGCCATCGTACTCACCGCCCCCCCCCCCCCCCCCCCCCCCCCCCCCCCCCCCCCCCCCCCCCCCCCCCCCCCCCCCCCCACACGCCGAACTTGTCTTAGGACCACACCTCCCTTGCACTCTACTTGTGGTGTGGCACCGCAGCCTCTGGCTCCTCACGCCGAGCCATGGCCTCCTACTCCTAGCATTGAGCCGTCGCTGTCGTCGTCTCTTTCCCGCCGCCTGGTCGAGACATCGCCATCGCTTCCTCTGGCTTGTCGAGCCCTCGCCGCCTTGCTGAGCCATCACCTCTTGCCCGCGCTGAGCCCCCGCCGCCCTCGCTTCCTTCCTACGCAGAGCCGTTGCCGTGTTTGCATGCTCCTCACGCCGAGCCACCGGCACTTTCTCCACGCATGGAGCTGCATTCGCTGTCGCATTCTCCCCACACCGACCCGCGGTCGCCACTTCCTTCCCACGCTCAACGATAGATTGGAGAAGGATTGAGAAAGGATTGGAGAAGCAGTCAGCAATATATTGGCTAAGTCAAAATTACAAAAGGTATAAAGGTGAATAAACAAATAGAAAATCATTACTTCTCTTTTTCCTACTTCTTTAACCCAACAATCACATTCCACTAACTTCTGTCAAAAACAGGGGCAAATGTCTGGTTCACTTAAAAAATTTAGGGACAAAAATGAAAACATAAAAAATAAAGTATATGTTTACAAATTGCGGTTTACGTAAAGAAAGTCATGTATGTGGGGAACACAAATTATAGGTGGATATAGAAAATAAAATCTTGCGTATTATTTTATACTCCATATTGCTACTCCCTCCGTTTCACAATGTAAGTCATTCTATCATTTCCCACATTCATATAGATGTTAATGAATCTATACATATATATATCTCGATTCATTAAATCTATATGAATGTGAGAAATGCTAAAATGACTTACATTGTTAAACGGAGGAAGTACTTGATTATTTTTCTTATATTTTCTTTCCTCTCCTACCCTTTTTTTCTATTCTAAATTAGTACGTATCATTTTGGCCTCTTGGCCTGTTTGGCCCGCTTCCTGATGCAAGGACCAGCCGAGCTAGTTGGCCACTTGTGGCACTTGGCCTGGCTCAGCCCAATTGGCTTGCCTAGGGCTGATTCAGTATAGCTCAGTCGTCTGGCTCTTTTTGTCTATCTCCCGAATCTGTACAGGTCCAAATTCGTTATAGCAAGATATATCACATCTATATTTAGGTTTTTTTTAAGTATAAGTCACTTCTTATAAATGAAGGTAACCAAAGAGCAAAAAAAAACAAGCAACCATTGTTTTCTTATCCAACGGTCGTTATAGGACTGCTAGTGGGCTTTAGGCAGCCCACTGCAGGGATCTAAATTGCTTCGGAATAAGTTCATCTGAGGTCCCTTAACTTGTCAACGAATCCGATTTTCGTCCCTCGAATGGAAAACCAGACACAACGGGTCCCTCAACTATCAAAACCGGCTCAGATTAGGTCCCTCGGCGGTTTGGGAAGGTGTTCTTTTTAGGTTTTCAGACATGGGTTCCTTGGGGTTAGGCTGTGGGTAGGAGTGCCAAAGAGAAGAGATGAAGAGGAAAGATACTTCGGACAAGTTACATTTTTTTGTTTCATGATGTAATATTATGTCACATCAAATATAAATATGGATAATACTAGAAAGTCTTATATTATGAAACGGATGGAGTAATTATTAGTTTATGATAAATTGAGTATTTTTTTTGGGGAGAGTATTAATTATTTTAAGCTTGAGAAATAAATTAATATGTCCGTAACTTTTCATCGAAATATTTTGCAAAAGAAAAACATACCAATTAACCGTTTGAAAAGCGTGCGTGCATATATCAATGATTTTCTTTTTCTTGTGTCGTTCAAACGAACGCAGCCTTATACTGTGTTCTCCCTATTTTTCAGGAGGGATTGGATTTTTTTTATTTTATACTTCTTCTGTTCTAAAATTTGCATTCAAATTGTATACCATAACGTAGGTATCCTTGTACTAAATCCTATTATTTTATCATTCATATTTATATGGTTCCAAAGACAATGAGATGCAAGCAATTTAAAAGTTAAAATTGACATAAAGTGATAAAAATGGAATCGTTTTGACTTAATCTTAGTATATGCTAAACAAACTAAAAATACTTATATTTAGAACTAAGAAAGTACGAGCTTAATTAAAATGTTTGAAACATAATAAAAACACGGATGCTCATATTAAGACTAACAATGTAACACATTTAAAAACAAACCATCACATTATTAAAAGGGGCAATTCTATTTTGAGATTTTACTTAGGGTTTTCGATTTTACCCCTGTTTTTTCCGAAACGAAGCGTAGTTTTAACCCTACTTTGGATGGACATATTGACGGTGTTAAATCATTGGTAAAAAGATAGCCATACCCTGATTTTCTATTGCAAGTTTGACACAATTTTTACAGAATACCAACAAAATTTGGTATAATTGTGCCACAAATTGATAAAATTTGGACACATTTTGACAAATAAAATGATAGGGCACAATTTTGACACATATTTTACACAAGCAGAATTATAGCAATCATCAACTAGTCACGAAAATCCAAATCACTAAGTCAAGCAAATCCACTCCCACAGCATGTTGCTCCTCCCCTGCCACTTGCTCAAAATCAAGCAAATCCAGTCCCCAAGTCGAGTCGACACCGCTCGCCATCGTACTCACCGCCCCCCCCCCCCCCCCCCCCCCCCCCCCCCCCCCCCCCCCCCCCCCCCCCCCCCCCCCCCCCACACGCCGAACTTGTCTTAGGACCACACCTCCCTTGCACTCTCATCTAGCCATTCCGGATGGGGATGGCCACATTCAGTTTCAGACAATCAACAAGCTGATCAAACAGCAAACTCGAACTAGTGATTGAATCGATCGGTTGGCATTTGAATGCGAGCATTAAGGCCCCCAGGCTGGCGTGAGGCGTCCCCTCACCGTTGGAAGTTATTGTGTGCTCCGATGTGGGGAGATCGGAGCCCCGGGCGCAATCATTCTGTCACCGACTACTGAGAACGCATGGCAGATTGGGCAGGCCAGCCAGAGTGACAGAGTCCATATGGATGCATTCTTGCAGTTTGTCATGCGTCCGAGGGAGGTGGCAACGTACGCAGAGGCCGGGGAAAGCGGCATCGCGACCAGAAAACCTCGACCTGTCGATTGTCCGTGGCAGTACGCAGCATTTGCACAAGTTGTTCCCGTTGTTTGCGTCGTGCTGGCACTGCGTTACTGCAGCTCTGTTTGTTTCTGCTGTTCTTTGTGCACTCTGATACTGTAGTAGCACTGTAGCACTAGATGATAGTAGTACACTATTAAGGATGTTTTCTTTAAAAGTAAAACCATGAAGAGCAATGAAGGCAGAGTGAGAAAGAAGATACTTACTGGGCCTTGGGGATAGCTAGCTGTGGAATTTTTTTCATTTTTAAATTTTTTTCTTTTAATATTTACAAAAATAATCTATCGGTGCAAAAAATTACAAAAATGGATCCTGCCGCCCTAATGGAGGGCGGCAAGCTGACGTGGCAGACGGCGGCTCGACGACGCCGTCTGTGAAAATTGCATTTAGCCCCTTGCAAGGGGCTAAATGTAATTTTCGCAGCTCTAAAGAGCATTTGGCTGGTACTTTTTGCATCTGGAAGGGCGGCAAGGGGCTAAATGTAATTTTCGCAGCTCTAAAGAGCATTTGGCTGGTACTTTTTGCATCTGGAAGGGCGGCAAGGGGCTAAATGTAATTTTCGCAGCTCTAAAGAGCATTTGGCTGGTACTTTTTGCATCTGGAAGGGCGGCAAGGGGCTAAATGTAATTTTCGCAGCTCTAAAGAGCATTTGGCTGGTACTTTTTGCATCTGGAAGGGCGGCAAGGGGCTAAATGTAATTTTCGCAGCTCTAAAGAGCATTTGGCTGGTACTTTTTGCATCTGGAAGGGCGGCAAGGGGCTAAATGTAATTTTCGCAGCTCTAAAGAGCATTTGGCTGGTACTTTTTGCATCTGGAAGGGCGGCAAGGGGCTAAATGTAATTTTCGCAGCTCTAAAGAGCATTTGGCTGGTACTTTTTGCATCTGGAAGGGCGGCAAGGGGCTAAATGTAATTTTCGCAGCTCTAAAGAGCATTTGGCTGGTACTTTTTGCATCTGGGTCCCTTGCCGCCCTCTAGTAGGGCGGCAAGGGACCCAGATGCAAAAAGTACCAGCCAAAAAGTACTAGGCCCGGGCTGGCTTTTTTGCATGGGGGCCCTGCAAGTGTTTTCGTGCAAAAAAAACCCTCCCTCTTCCGTCTGCCGTCACCACCCGTCCCTCCCCGTTTGCCACGTCAGCTTGCCGCCCTAGTGGAGGGCGGCAGGGTCTATTTTTGTAATTTTTTGCGCCAATGGATTATTTCTGTAAATATTAAAAGAAAAAAATTTAAAAATGAAAAAAAATCCATTATATTTCTCTCCGTATATGATGTATATATACTGATGTAATGCAAGATATGCATCGATCGTTGTCATGTGGCAATAATTATGTTTACGATAACGATCAATTGATTATTTGATTGAGAGTGATACACCCGATGGGAGAAATGGGGGCAAAACGATCGATCATCCGAGGATTTTAACTATTTCTGTCAGAATACGATTCTGACAGAAATCGGCTAGAAGAAAATCGTATTTGTAGCACTATAGTTTTGCCACCATTCTTCCATCTCCCTGTCAGGGCGTATTTTAAACCACCAAGAGGTAATTTTATACGATGGATGAGACTTGAGTTGACAACAATTATTCGAGGGTATAAATTAGTAAATTAAAATTAAATATCCAAAAGTTGAAAAGGTTGAATACAAAGTTCTCTAATAAGAAATGTTGATCAAAGAAGTTTTCTTTTTTTTACAACTCATGCCATTTAAAACATGGGTCTATCTAAGAATCAGTCACAAGTTTTTTTTTAAAAAACTTTCAAATAGTGTAAGTACTCCTCCGTAATGTATGACGCTGTTGACTTTTTGACCAGCGCTTGACCATTCGTCTTATTTAAAATGTCTATGCAAATATAAAAATATTTATATCATGCTTAAAAACATTTGATGATAAATTCATTCACAATAAAATAAATGATAATTACATAAATTTCTTGAATAAAACGAATGGTCAAACGTTGATAAAAAAATCAACGGCGTCATATAATAAAATACGGAGGAAATAATTGCAGTGTAACTACGTATAACTTGTATATTAATAGAAAACTTTCATAGCTCAGTTGGTATCCTGGGCGTGGTGTGAACAAGATGTTTTGGGTTTGATTCCCATCAACGGAGAGGTTTGCTACTCCCTCCGTTTTACAATGTAAAAGTTTCTAGCATTGCTCACATACATATAGATGTTAATGAATCTAAACACATATATATGTCTAGATTCATTAACATCTAAATGAATATGGGCAATGCTAGAAAGTTTTACATTGCGAAACGAAGGTAGTAAATTTTTTCTCAGCTCAGCACGTATCTTCAAGTACATCAAACGGTTAAAAAAAAAATTCCCAGCACTGCATCAAACGTTGAAAAATCGAAAGTTTCAACCAAAAAAAAAAACTATCGTCAGTCTTTTAGCAAAACCGTAAAAAGATTAAGAAATGCGCCCACAATAATCCGTCATCCGTTGGCTCAAAAAGAACTGCGGACCTCACCTCGCCATGATGCGACTACACCTCCGCGAAAAAAATGGCCATACAAACAACTATACACGGATCATACGAACACGCCATGTGCGCACGCGAGAAGGCGATCGAATCCAAAGCTCTCTCTCGTCGCGTGCCGAAAGGCATTTTGTTCTCGATGCCCAAATTCCCTGTGCAATTATCTCTACTTTTTTATCATGTAAAGCTTTGTCAAGTATTTGGGCGTCTCCTAGCTTAAGCTTAGTCGTCTCCATCAAGGGGGGACCCAATCAGATGCACATCTTTGTCTGGCCATGATCGGATGGATCGATCGGACCCAACCTTTCTGGCATTAATGGAGATGATGGTACTTGCAACGCCATGGGTCGGTCGAGTTGGGCTTGGATCTTCTGCTCGGAATTCTTTTATCGATTGAGATTCCATTTTTCCCAGCTTGGGAGAAAAGAGATGATAAATTATTGGAAGGATTTCTCGTGAAAACCTCTCTTGTAGTAATATATAGGTGGGATGCGTATCACGATTCGTGATGTTGTCGCTGGACCTGTTTGTCGGTGACTGTTTGTGTTTATGTTCTATAAGGAATTTTGATTGCGAGTAAGTGGGTGTTTTTTTTTTCCTTTTTTTTTACGGAATTGCTAAATGGCTGTGGAATGATTTTTGAGCCCAAAATCATGCAGATTACTAACCATGGGATTTGCTTTGCGATTCGTGCTCCGCGACCTTAGCTCTTCTCCTCCAACTCCGCGGCACCTTCTCCAATTCCGGCGACCCCGACGACAGCAATGAAATTAGGGTTTAGGGTCCCGGTTGGGATGGGGGTGGGAGGGGGTTGGGGAGGAGAGGGGGGATCGCCGGGCTTAGAGGGATGGCCGTGGGAGGCGGCGGCCCGGCGGTGGGCGGTGGACACGGGCGGGCGGCGAGGCGCCGGTGGCGGCGCCGAAGCCGCGGGGATGGAGGAGGGCGGTGGGCCGGCGTCGGCGGCGGGGGCAAACGGCTAGGAGACGGCAGATCCGGCGGCTAGTGGTTAGGAGGCGGTGGCTAGTGGTGGCGGATCCGGCGGCGGAAGCCGCCGGAGACGGGGAAGACGGCGGGGCGGGGGCACTCGCGCCGTCCGTGGGGAAGAGAGGGGGTAGGGGGTAGGGGAGGAGGCCGGCCGGGGGGAGGGGAGGAGGGGGGGCTCGCCGGCGCCGTTGACCCCTTCCGGCCAGCCGGCGAGTCCGCGGCGGCACGTGGGGCGGCGGCGGAGGTAGCCCGCGCGCGAGAGAGATGCGGCGGCGGCCTGGAATGACGAGGGGAAGGATAGGGGTTAGGGTTAGAATGGAATGACGAGGGGAGGGATAGGGGTTAGGGTTAGAACTGCAGCACGAATCTTAAAGCGATCTGACGGTCTAGAATTCGCATGATTTGTGAGGGGTTTTTCTGTCAAATACCATCTAGACAGCCCCTATCTTCTATATCGGTGCAGAAGGAAACAGGAGGTACGGTGGTAGGACGTTGGGCTAGCTTGAAAATTGGCCAAGTAGTTATATGCAGATTATTAGATCCTACGATCTAACGGTCATGATAATGTAACATCTCTAATCAATGGTCATAATGTAACGTTGATTTTTTTAACATATGGGGCCTGTGGATAAAGGTGGCAACTTTTACATGCTAATGATTGTGTTTAAGCCTGAGCTATTTTTTACTGTGCACTAAGACTGTACTGGTTGAGCTGCTTTTTTTGGTGGCCAATTCTTTAATTCTGGAAACTGATGGGGTAACAAAAGTCTTTCTCTGAAGACTTGCTGCCAAAGCAACGGGAAGTTACTGATGACGTTTTCTGACCGGCAAATGAGAGATTTCAGGCCTGGAAAAGCAGCAACCCCAGCTATCTGGGGACATTGCCATGTGAATTGTGATGAACCGTTTATATGCCGTTGGATCGAAATCAGACGGCGGTCGGCCACTCCAGATGTGCAGGGGAGGATGATGACTAGGTACTATGATGGACCGCTTCCATGATTTCAGAGACAGTTTGGGGGAGACATGGTGCAATGGTAGAGGCAGTGGACCATTGCAAACTGATCATTCTGATTCAGGTTTGGGGTGACAGAAGTAATATCATTGTCTGATTTGTGTGCGGCTTTCTTGATCCTGATAAAAGTAACTTCTGTTCTGATTTCAGAAGTTACAATGATGTTCTGTCAGTCATTGCATGCTTGTGGTTCTTGAACAGATCACTGTACCAAATTCTACTACTCCATCAGTTAGGAGTAACAGCTGTTGGAATCTCGGCCAACTGGCTTCTTGTCTTGCTCTGCTTCCTTGATCACATCTTTTTGAGGAACTTTTGATCAGATTTGATTAGATGGCCTGGTCTCTCTCTGAAGAAAACAAATGCCCAATTCAGCTTTGCAGTGCCAATTGCCAAGCTGCTATTATTGTTCTTAAAAAAAAAGCTTTTAGAAATCTATTTCTTGCTGCTGGCAAATCGTCAAGAACCCCCAAAAAGACAAATTTCCACAAGCAATTCTTGCACAGAGACCTCAAACACCCACAAAGCAGTTTGATCCTTGGAAGAACTGTAGTAGACTCCAAGTTGCATTTGGATTCTGAAGTCTGGTGATTTTTAAGTCTAAAACAAAGGCATGTTCACTTTGATGCCAAAAAAAACCTTATCAAATTTTGGTATTGCCAAAATTTTGATAGAATTTCTTATATAGTTACTAAAATTTGACAGCAAACTAAATGTAGCTATTTTTTTAGTAATTTTATCAAAATTTGGTAAGATTAAAAATAGCATCAAAGTGAATAGGCCCAGATTAATCAGTAGAGACAGAGACATGGCTCCATCAAGCCTATAGCCTAGCGTGGCAATCCATCTATCCACGCTGTCAGATTAGCTAGACCGGCGCCTAATCAGCCTCTCCAAGCTAGTAAGAAATTGCAGCCACTTGTTTGGAAGGAACCAAAATGTCAGAATCTTTGCTGATGGTGGCTAACGACTGACGGCAGCTTATCATCTGACCAACCAAACCAACCACTCTTCTGCTCATCATCAGTTTCTTTTTATTGATTTCCCTTTACAAAATTGCGGGCAGAGAAAAGTTTACTTGTCATCAAGTATAATAAAAAAAAACCAGTTGGTACAGTACAACATCTATCTTGGATTTCTAACATTGCTGAAAAATGACTCGAAAAGAAAAAAAAAGTATTGCTACACGTACTAAATTTTTCTTACTAAATTTGTTCGAACAATCGTCTCAACCGTTTGATTCAAGCAGATGGAAGTTATAAAAAATCTAGATACACTCATAGCATGACATGTCAGTGTTAGTAAGAATTTAGTAAAAAAAAGTTAGTACGTATAGACTTTTCCAAAAAAAAAAAAACATTTCATCCGAAGAACTGCTACTCGGAAACATGACACTGACACTGTGACACAGCCAAGAATAGTTCATCTACATCTCTCGACTACAAATTTGCGAGCAGATGATGTTGAGTTGTGATGAAAATTTATTTGCACATAATAAAGGCCAGCTTCTGTTTTAGCGAAGCGGAGGCCCGTCATTGCCGGAGGCTTGGGCCGGAAAAATGAATCAAAAAGGAAATTCTCATTTCTTGGATTTTCAACATTGCTGGAAAAATGGATCAAAAAGGAAATTCTCATTTCTTCTTCTGAAGAAGAACTGCTAATCTGAAACATGATACTGTCACAGCCAAGAACAGTGTTCATCTACAAAGGAGAAAAAAAATATTAATTTTCTCTTGCTGCAATGCTGGCATCACAAGGATGCTGTGGCTGCACTCGCTGAGGGTGGGGCCCACATGGCCGCCGCCTGGCGGCGCCCACCGGCCAGGCTTTAAAATTCCACCGCGGGATTAAAAATGGGTTTGATTTAGTGTGAGAGATAATTAAAACCGTCGTTATCCTGGGGTATCCAAGAGAAGAATAAATTGGTTCAAGGTCGGAAACGGCGGCACGCAGCCACTGGAGAAAATTTTCCAGCGATTTGTTTTTGCACACCCGATCGATTTTCGCCTACCATTTCATGTAGCAAAGTTAATCATCCGCTCTATTATGTATAAGAGTCTTCCAATAAAACAATGTGATGCACATTGACAATGATAGCATCATGATTAGAAGATACTAGTACTTCTATACTATTGTTGACCCTCGTAGCACCGTTAATTTTATCTATAGAATTTACTTAAAAAAATCTATATATACTAAAAAAAGAGTAATTATGACTGCTCGGATGGCCTGTATATTGGCGTTGTTTTTACCTTGCGAGTACGAGTTACAGACAAATTTCATCAAAATTCTATCAGAAACGCAATTTTGCCATAATTTCTACATTAGGAACAGAAAAAGATATGCCTTTCTATACATTGCAGCATACTACTGAACGGAAGCAAAAGCTCCAAGCAACGTGAAATTTGTCACGGACAACTCTGCAGCCACAAGGAGCTCACATGGGGATCATTACTCTGCCGCGTGTCTTGATCTCTCCGGATTAGACTAATCAATCGGATAAACCAGCGGCCTACAATGATCCAATCGAAGCAAATCCCTTGGTAAACGGCTTAATTAATTATTAGGAGTAGACAATACTACCAGCTCTGGTCTGGAATGGACTCTGGCAACTTGTCCTGATGGAGAACCCAAGAAAGAACATTGTTGAGTGACACAATCACAGTGGGGAGGCTTGGAGGTTGGATCACATGGACATGACAAAAATTAATCATATTGGTTACTCAAGGAGTGATACTGCATTTTAGTAGTGATTAAAAAAATAAAATACATGGCACAACCAAATGTCATTTTAAAGGCTGAGATGAAATGTAAGCAGTAGAAAAATGAACGAAACTTATTTTTAAGATAAAACTCTATATCTGTATTATTACTGGTTTAAAAACTCGCAATGAAAAATAAACAATTAAAAGTCCCAAAATCAATTCTAATATTAAAATTTAAGAAAATAAATTTTAGGTGCATATAATTTTAAAACCAATAAGACAATGGAAACCATTTGATAAGCTCATGGATTAAATCCACACCTTCATTGTACTCTAAAAATTTCTACATACGTCTTTATTGTACTCTATAAATCTTGCTGGAACCACCATTAATGTAGTGCTTAACTGCTTACTAATGAGCTACATATATACTTTGCTTACACACAAAATCATAGTTAACATACTAACCGGGTAATATGCACATGATGGGTTACGCATTAAAAAATAGTATGAAACGAAGGATGCGGACTAAGCATGAAAATGCTTAGTGTGAGAGCAAAGTTACGGTGCACTTTATCATGTAGTATCATACAAAGTTCAGCATGCTTTTTAAGTTTTCTTTACTTATCTAAAAGATTCCTGTACAATAGGAAAATGCCACAAAGGGTTGTCCATAACATGAAAAATTCTGTTCAATTAAATGCCAAAAAAATCAAGACAAATTTCAGACACCCCCCTATAAAACCCATCATTTCGATTCGAATCAACAAAAAAAAGCTAACCTTTTTCAGTAGTCAAACAAAAGAGAAATGCCAACAACCCAATACAGAGTTTGCTTAACCAAAAACCATCAATTCCAAATATTAAAACCGTTGCACCAGCATTTAGTTTTAGATTTCACCCAAATAAATACTCCAATCCCAATAATGACGCAGTTATTCCAAAAAAAAAATCACAGCTCATCGCATCAGTATTAGGCAGCAAATCAAATCACTGGAATCACTCACTGCTCCTGAAGAAAAGTTTCTCCTCCCCTTCTCCAAAGATTGGTTCTTTTTTATTCTTCTTGCTCAGTTTTTTTTTCTCTCTTGTTGGGACCTACCACCACCTTCAGTGGTGAGGCAGCCTTTCTTCTTGGTGGCATCGAAGCAAGCACTGCACAGCGCAGAGCAAGAGGCCAGAGAGTCCAGACTGTGAGAGAAGGGGAGGCAGGATGGGTTGAGGAGGAGGAGGAGGAAGAAAGGAGGCGACTTGGTGGATCCAAGGAGGCCACTGCTTTTGCTTTGCTGCTGCTGGGATTCCACTTGGTATGCTTCTCTTCTCTCCCTTTCTATATCCCCTCGATTTGCAGGATTGGATCTTTGGTTTTTCTTTTCTGCTCCGGTTACTGGTTTATTGATCTTTGTTTGTTGGTGCTTGAAAGATCCGATTTTTTTTGTGGTTCTTGGTGGTGTTTATGTGATTTGTTTCTTCTGGGGAGGAATTGTTTGGTGTTGACGGGGTGGTGGTGGTTTGGTTTGGTTGGTGGGACAAAAGAAGAGCAGTCGGTGCCAAGCCTAAGGAATGTTTGTGTGGAATTTGATCATGTGATGAATTTCCTTCCCCCCGGTTTCTTGCCCTTTTCTTCTTGATGATTTGGTTGGATTGCTTGGTTCGTGGTTCGTACGATCTCGTTTCTTCCTGGTGTTCTTCTTCCGTAACATCGCTGTTCGCGATTTCCTCGAGGAGCTTATGGAATTTTGACTCTGGGCTATTCTTCTGTTTTGGAATCCTGCCCGGTTTTACCGGTCATCGTTGAGAGAATTCTGTGTTTATTTGCATCGGAGGATGGGAATTCTGTGTTATTAGAGGATAAGGTGGCTACTCTGGTGGTGTGTTTGCTTTTTTGTGCATGCAACAATTATTTTTTCTTATTTTTCCTCATCTTATTGTTGCTTGATACATTTTTATGATTCAGTTTCAGGGAGTTGCGACCTGCCAGTGTATCTTCCTGCCCTTTCAATTAATTGGAGAATTAGAACCTGTAAGTACTACTCTGGACTACTGTTGCTCATTGCTGGTGTATACAACCTGTTTAGTTGATATTATCTGTACCATTTCTGTTTCTGATCTTGTAGGTACAATCATTGCCAAATTGCAGTGGCTGTTCTCTGTGCCTTTCATTCTCTTAATTTCGTTTTCGCTCCTGTTCTGAAGAGTGGGGGAAAAAAATTAAGGCAGTTCTTAGCTTTGGGAGCTGCAGAATATTGCATTGTTGCATAATTCAAGTGCTGAGGAAGTGAGGTCTTAATTATTGTTTGGAGTTGGTCCGTGTTGCTTTTGTGGCACCAATGGCGGCCTTGGTCGGTCATGACGCGAGGCAGTATTCGTGGTGGTGGGTTAGTCATATCAGCCCCAAGAACTCCAAATGGCTCCAAGAAAATCTCAATGGTGGGTCTTCTTCTGTGTTTAGCTCATTTAGTCATGTTTATGCATTTCTTTGATCCATATCATGAAATTGTAATTAGCACTGCACTTTATATTTGCTCGCCAAACCGTCAGTACTATGCTATTCTTTAATTGTTTCTGTTTAGCAATACATTTTCAAGGCACATGGTGTGCATGCAAACCACTTTTTCTTTTTTTTTATCCCCGTCCTGATTAGCCTTGATGGCAGGTTCAACACAGTCTGTATCTAATTTAGCAAATTGAGTATGCATATGATTTTTAAATAGTATTAGGTAAATCTTGTAAAATATAAGCTAAATCCTGACATATTTATGCTGCAAGTAAATGAAGTAATATTTTAATCTCTCAGTTTTGATTCATGAACCTGATATTATATTGTATGATTCTGTGACTTGTGCCATCTTCTGTTGTCCCTCGATCTTTTGAAAGCAATTTAAGACTATGCCTTGAGCTATCTGTAGTATATGTGCCTTCCTTTTCTTGGATAAATAATGATTGGGGTTCCGGGTTTTCTTCTTAGGGCCCCATTTTCCATTTAACTGTTTTCCCATGGGGTTGAAACACTTGGATGATTTTGTAGTTGAATTTCAGTTTGATGCCTGCATATTCACTCATATCATTTAGCAACAAGTCAATAACCAAGGTTGAAGCTAATCTTGTTTTATGCAACAGACATGGACTCAAAGGTTAAAGCTATGATCAAACTTCTCAATGAAGATGCTGATTCTTTTGCACGGAGAGCAGAGATGTACTACAAGAAACGCCCAGAGCTAATGAAACTGGTGGAGGAGTTCTACCGAGCTTACCGTGCATTGGCGGAAAGGTATGATCAGGCCACCGGTGCACTTCGACAGGCCCATAAATCGATTTCTGAAGCATTTCCCAATCAGATGCCACCAATGTCTGATGAATCACCTTCTTCTTCGGGCCAAGAAGTGGAACCACATACTCCAGACCTGCCCACTTTCACCCGTCTCCCTTTTGGTTTGGATGACCTGCAGAAGGATGGAGTAGGTGTGTCACCACAACAATTCACCTCCAAGAGGAATGGTACACACCCTGAGGAAGCCAGTGCACTGCCAAATCGAAAAGGTTTTGATGTGAAAGTGCGTAAAGGCCTAAGCTTTGGAAGCCCAGAAGTTAAAGGCAGTGATGCCGTCAGCAATGAGATGGTAGATTTGCAACAAGAGATTGCAAGATTATTAGCCGAGAGCAACAGCATGAAACAACAGATATTATCAGAATCTGAGAGGGCAAACAAAGCTGAAAATGAAATCCAGGTTCTAAAGGATACCGTCTTGAAATTGAATTCTGACAAAGACACGTCTCTGCTGCAATATGATCAGTCCACTGAGCGGTTATCTACTCTGGAGTCTGAGCTTTCTAAGGCCCAGGATGACCTCAAGAAGCTAACTGATGAAATGGCTACAGAAGTTCAGAAGCTTAGTAGCGCTGAAGCGCGCAATAGTGAAATACAGTCTGAGCTTGAGGCTTTGGATCAAAAGGTGAAGATGCAGCAAGAAGAACTTGAACAAAAGCAGAAGGAACTGAAAAGCTTCAACTTAACCTTCCAGGAAGAACAAGATAAGCGCATGCAGGCTGAAAGTGCTCTGCTTTCAGAGGGGAAAGAACTTGCTCAATGTCAACAAGAAGTACAAAGGCTGACTATGGAAATCCAGATGGCAAATGAAAAGTTGAATGAGCTCAAGCAGACCAAAGTAAATCTTGAGAATGCTGTTTCTGAGCTGAAGAAAGAAGTTGAGAGCCTTACTGAACAAAACCGCTCCTCTGAGCTGCTTATACAAGAACTTCGTGATGAAATTAATTCTCTGACGGATTCAAGGAACGAACTTCAAAATGAAATCCAAAGCCTTAGGAGCACCATTTCACAGTTAAACACCGAGAAGGATGCAGCCCTATCTCAACACCAGCAGTCTGTTGAAAGAGTATCTGATCTGGAATCTCAACTCTTGAAGCTACAGCCTGAGCTGGAAGAAATTGAACAGAAGGTTCAGATACTGATGCAAGATCTTGAACATAAGAGACAGGAAGCAGATAATGCCCATGCCCAGCTGCAAGATGAATGCAATAGGCACACACAAACTGAAGCAGATCTTCACAGGTTTAAGAATCTGCATTCTCAGTTGGAAGAGGAAGTGATAAAGCTGACAGAAAATCTTGACAGATCAACAAAGGGACTGGAAGAGTTGGAAAATGCAAAGTTAGACCTGGAAAACACATCAAGAGAGTTAAAAAGCACAATCTTAGATTTAAACTCTGAGAAGGATGCAGTACTTCTGCAACAACAGCAATCTTTGGCGAAAATATCTGATTTGGAGCTACAGCTCTCTAAAACACAGTTGGAACTGAAGAATTCTGAACAGAAAATGCAGCTACTGGAGCTAGAAATCACACAGAAGAGTGAAAGTATGGACAGCCTGACGTTGAGTCTGAAAGACGAAACTGAGAAGAGGGTGCAAGCTGAAACATCACTCATGTCAATGGAGAGTATGTATTCTCAGTCTCAAGAGGAAGTGAATAGATTGCATCTAGAGATTGAGAAGCTTAATTTCAAATTGAATGAATTGGAAAACTTGTCATCTGAACTTAATAGCACCATCTTACTTCTAAATGCCGAGAAAGATGCTACCGATCTTAAGAACCAGCAGTCCCTAGTGAGAGTATCTGATCTGGAGTCGGAACTCTCAAAGTTGCAGGCTCAACTGGAGAAAATTGAAGGGAAAGTACAGATGCTGGAACAGGAACTCAGACATAAGAAAGAAGAAGTGGATAGTCTCCAAATCAGCATACAAGATGAAGCCCATATGCGCAGTGAAGGTGAAGCAGCTCTCCTTGCAATGACGAATCTTAACTCTGAGTCTCAGGAGGAAGTGAATAGGTTGACCCTGGAAACTGAGAAGCTGAAAGTGAAGTTAAGTGAGGTGGAGAACAGTAATACAGATCTTGAGAATATCGTAGCCAAGCACACAGAGGATATCCATGTCCTCCGTGAAAAGAATGTTTCCACTGAACTTATGATAAAAGAACTTCATCATGAATTGGATGCCCTGAAGGAATTGAAGGTGAAACTTGAGAGTGAAATGGGGTTACATATAGGCGAAAAGGAAGCACTTCAGAGAGACTTTGCTTGTCAAAAAGAAGAGAAGCAAAATCTAGAGGGGATACACCATTCTCTCGCTGAGGAAATGAGTACTTTAAAAAGCAGATCAGCAGCAAACCAGAAGTTGATTGAGGACTTGCAGATCATGAACTTAAGACTGAAGGAAGTGTGTGCGAAGAATGAGGTAGAAAAGGCACTTCTCTCAGAAAAGGTTCAAGAGGTGGAGAAGCTTTCTGAAGAATTTTCACTCATGGAGAACTCACTTTCAGATGCAAATGCTGAAATGGATTCACTGAGGGAGAAGATTAAAGTGTTAGAAACTTCAGAAGGCTCTCTGAAGGATGTAATTTCCTCTCACGTTTCTGAAAAGGCTATCCTTACATCAGATCTAGAAACTCTTGGTAAAAGTTATGCTGATATTTCAGAGAAAAATTCTAACTTGGATATCTTAATATCTGATATGAAAGCTGAGATTGAAAATTTGAGAACAAAGCTGACAGATTCTGAAGAAACCTGCCAGGCTCACCTTGCAAATAACTCAGCTCTTTCTGACGAAAAGAACAATGTGTTCTCTCAGGTAACTACTGAAGTTCCTTCTGTAATAGAAATAAATTCTTGCTATGTTTCTTTTAAAACTTAAATCCTTGTATGTAATTAACATTATTTTGTCACTTTTGTTTTTCAGCTGGAGAGCGTTACAGTGGTTATGAAAGCCCTGGAAAGTAAACATGCTGATTTGGAAGACAAGAGCTCCTCTTTATCAAGAGAGATTAATCTTGCATATGATCAAGTAAGAGAATTGCAGGATCAGTTAAGAGTAAAGGATGAAGAATATGAAGCATTTGTTAAGTCACATCAAACGCAAGTCAATGACTTTGAGGAGCAGATCTCTTCTCTGCAAAAGAAAAGCTATTACATGAACGAGTTGCTTGAACAGGAACAGGAGAACCACATGAGTGCTTCTATTAATGTAGTGATCTTGGAGAACTGTTTGGCTGATTTGAAAGACAAGAACGTTGATCTTTTCAATGAATGCCAAAAGTTTGCAGAGGCAAATCATGCCGCAGAGATGTTAATTTCACAGATGAAGGATGAAGCCAGATATCATCAAGATGAGAGGAAATTTTTGCTAATTCATACTGAGAAACTAAGAGAAGGGATTTCACAGCACATGAAGGTCCTAAATATATGCAAGGATCTAGGTCCTGCTAATATAGCGGAGGACGAAATTATTTTGCAGACTGTCTCAGATGAAGCCTCCAACATCATGAAACTTAAAGAGCAAAGTGAAGATGCAAACAGGCTCATGTACACTGAGCTGACAGTTCTCGCAACAGTTATGTTGCAAGTAGGATTGGAACTCAGAGATCTGAACTTGCAGAAGCGTGCCCTTGAGAAAGAATTGGAAACTAGGGCAGCAGAGTTCATTACATTGCAAAATAACAATGTCCAGATGTTGGAGTGGAACGAACAGCTGAAGCAAGAGTTACAGCAAGGCTGTGAAAGGGAAGAGGTTCTGAAAGCTGAAATACTTGTTTTACAAGAGAAGCTATCTTGCTCGAGAGATTCCTACCAGACTTCACAAAATGAAATTGTGAGCTTAACTGAGAAAAATGAGACCTTGTGTAAGGAATACCAGTCTTTGATTGAGAAGTACAATGCTTTGGAGGATGAAAATGGAACCCTTCTTTCAGAATGCATGAGGCTCGAGCACTTGTCTTTGTTCCTTAGGGGCCATAACAATGAGGTAGCAACTGCATTGGGATCTCTTACTGATGAGATGGCTTTGTTGAGTGTAGGTAAGGATGAACTTGATTGCGAAGTCCAAGAGCTTAGCAGAAGAGGTATGATGCTTGAATCAGAAAACAATAACCTAAAGGAGTATTTTATTTACCTGATAGAGATTCTCAGCGCTCAGTTAGCCCTCTCAGAGTTTGATTTGAATATCAACAAAAGCATTTGCCAGGAGTTGGCCAGTGAGCTTGAGAGCTGCATGGCACAGCTCTCGCAGAAGGATGATGAGCTACTTGAAGCAGAAGATAAGGTTCATTTGTTGCAAGGAAAGAACCGAGAATTATGTGGAGTTGTTGGTTCGCTTCAGGTTGCCATTGAAGGGGCTAAAATTGTGAAAGAGGAACTCGAGAAGAAAATCACAACGTTGACTGAAGAGGGAAACACCAAAGATGGTGAAATTTCGCTTCTTCGCCAAGCAAACGAGAGACTGCAGGTGGAAGCTGACATCCTAAAAGACAAGGAAGACAGTATGACTTCCTCACATGAATTACTGTCGAAAGAGGTTGAACAACGTGAAGGGGAATTTGTTGTGTTGATGGGTGATGCGATAACCTCTTCAGTGAATGCTGCAGTCTATGAAGAGAAGGCACTTGAACTTATGACGGAAAATACAGAACTAAAGGCCAACTTGAGCACACATGTAGCTCTGATAGCATCTTTGTCTGATCATGTCAATGAGCTGGAAGAAAACACTCTCTCTCTGTCAAAGCCCTATAGCACAGAAAGCAAAAAGGTACGCTTCTTCATTCATTGTTGTTGACTAGGAATTATTTTCCTTTTTTTTTTGCCTGGTAAAGCAACAAGCAGCTCTTACATTTTAGCAAAATTTAGCCATCATTTAGACTTACATCACCAGTATAGAATGCTCAATAGTAGTATAGTAGTATTATTGAAATTTTTGCTGCTGATCATCCTCCTAACATCTAATGGTAGTACCTGAATATTTCTATTATAGTTTCGTACGCGACATGGGTGTGGCACCTTATCATGTTGAACTAGCGTTGTCTACTTCTCACCTCCCTATTTAACAGCTTATCTTCTTTTTTTCATAGGAAGATGCAGAGGTACCTTTTATGCAAGAGCGCAACCATGGGCCAGAATCTCACCCCTTGCCGGAAGGAACTCCAGAGCTACAGCGGCTAATTGCAAGAATGGGAGCACTTCAAGTTGCTATTCGAAATGCCAAAAGATGATCATGATCAGGAGTCAACCAAGTCTGCTGCTACGTTGGCAGCAGCACACAGAGACATTCAAGAGCTTAAAGCAAGAGGTGGGCCGCAGATGGAGGCAAGGGAAATATACTCCGACAATGAGAAGCTGAACAACGTCGAGGGCTCCAAAGGGAAGCAGGTACAGATGGTGAAGGATATCGAACTTGATCAAATATCCACATGTCCACCATATGGCACTGGAGCTGCGCTCTACCCACTTAAGAATGGCGCGAATGCTGGGATGGATGACGAGATGCTGCAGCTGTGGGAAGCTGCTGAGAGGAGCTGCAAAAACCAAACATCCAAATCCTCATCAGCTGAGCACGACATAGAAGCGGTTGAGGAGGTGAAGAGTGAGTACCCTTCCTCTGAGCTAGCAAGGGGAAGAGACCTTGGAATCAATAAGCTTGAGGTGTCGACATCATCTGTAGAGCCTCATGAGCAATGGAGCAACAATGTACTGGAGAAGCTCTCTTCTGATGCTCAGAGGTTGCAGAGCATCCAAGTGAGCATCGAGGAGCTGAAGCGGAAAATGGGGAGCCCATCAAACGGGAAATCGCCCATGAACTCCGAATACAACACCGTCAGCACTCAGCTACTCGATACCGAGGGATGTGTCTTGGAACAGATCAATTACAACAACAAATTGACAAAGCGGGTTGAGAACTATCCCGCGCTATCAGATAGCATGAACGCGGAGCAAGAAGGGTACCCCAGTAGGAGGAAAATATCCGGACAGGTCCAGAAAGGATCGGAAAACGTGGGGAGATTGGAACTGGAACTTCAGAAGATACAGTATGTCCTGCTAAAGCTTGAAGAGGAGCATGAGTACAGGAGGCTCAAGGTCTCCGATAAGCGCACTCGGGTTCTTCTGAGGGATTATCTGTATGGAAGGAAGGAGAAGCGCGGCGGTGCGCAGAAGAAAAAGAAGAGGGCGCCTTTCTGTGGCTGTGTGCAATCAAGAACTGAGACTTGAACCATTTTGTTCTGGCGGGAAACTAGCTATAAAATGAAAAGGAAAGATGAGAGATGTCAGCTCCAAGAGGCTGTAGCACTGCTTTGAGCAGGCCATGTTCTTGGGTTCATCCCCATTGTAATTGAGTTAGTATTTTAGTGCTCAAAACAAAGCATATGTATCTAAAATTTTGGCTTTCCTGTCTAAATGAGGCCATATAAGCTTAGTTCAACATGTTATAGTTTTCTTTCCATAGCAAATATGATATAGGTATAATATAGCAAGGCATTTTATTTCAAACTATGCTGCATTTGGGTGGCTTCTGCAATTCATTTTTTTCCATCAAGGTCTCAGGCTACAAAAACAGGTAGTTCGTCTGAGAATTGCTACTCTCATTGGATTTTGATTCTCTTTCTGATAGAGTTTCACATTTCCTGTGGCTCGCTACTGTCATGCTCTGAATGCCAATGATTCTGCTGCGTCTTCTGTGCTTTCAACGACTGAACATAACAATGTCTATCTTGTTTGCTGGAGTATCAGATGACGGCAGGACATCAGGCTGTAAAAAAACATTTAATTTAAATTCAAGGACTTAACGTTTCCTGTCAGGCAGTATGTGTTCATGTCAATAATCACAGGAAAGACATCGATAGACCAATCTTCATGTAGAAGTTATGCAAATGGATTATAATTCTTTCAGGTTGAACGTTTCAGACGAATGGTCACATTCAAATTACAGTATTCATGAATTATTTCAGATGCAACTCAGCAATTTAAACACAAGTCCACTATGAATTTAGAGTCGATGAATTTACTCACGAATGCAGTTCTCCATGAAGAGTGCTCCAGGGGGAGAAAAGAAACACCCAAACCTTATCATTTCATCAACTTCGTTACTTGCAAACTCATATCGCCTAAGCTTCATGTCAGTATCTCCTGTAAGCAACATCTTCCGGCTTCAAGATTCAGAAAGGTTATCTCTGCATTCCTTTAGGTTAAAGAATTCAGAAATGTAGTAGGTCGCCCACGCGCGGGCGACTCGGGGGGAAAACCTAGCATCGCTGCTGTCACTCTCTCCTCCTCTCCCTCCCCTCGCAGCTGCTGGAGAACCGAGCGGCCAGCTGGGACGGCGGCGGCAAGGCCAAACGTCGACGGCGCTCTGCGCATGGAAGGCGGGCCGGCGCGCGGAGCAGAGGTTGAAGACACGGCGTGGAGGCGGCAGATTCAGCGCCGCCGCGGCTGGATCCGGCCTCCCCATGGGTGGATCCAGATCTGGCCGGAGCAAGCCGCTCTCGGGCAGCGACGACGGGAGGCGAAGGCGGCGGCGTCTGGTGGCTGGCGGCAGCTGGTGAAGGAGGCTAGCGCGCGCGAAGCTGCGACCGGCGGCGGTGGAGACCGGCATGCGCGGAGGACGCAATGGCCGCCAGCGGCGGAGGCAGTAGAGGCGTGGCTGGCGACGGCAAAAACCGGCCACGTGGGAAAACTAGCACCGCGCCGCCACTCTCTCCTCCTCTCCCTCCCCTCGCCACCGCCGGAGAACCGAGTGGCCAGCCGGGACGCGGCGGCGGCGAGGGCCAAACCTCGACGGTGCTTTGCCGCATGGAAGGCGGGCCGGCGTGCGGAGCGGAGGTTGAAGACGCTGGTAGAGGCGGTGGTTCGGCGCCGCCGGCGCCGAGTGGATCCGGCCTCCGCCGTGGGTGGATCCGGATCTAGCCGGAGCAAGCCGCTCTCGGGCGGCGACGATGGGAGGCGAAGCGGCGAGCGTCTGGCGGCTAGTGGCAGCTGGTGAAGGAGGCTGGCGCGCGCGAAAAGCCGCGCACCGACGGCGGTGGAGACCGGCCGCGCAGAGGACGCAATGGCAGCTGCAGTGGAAGCTGGCGCGCGCGGCCGGCAACAGGAGACGACTGAACGACGCGATGGAGCGATCGAGGGCGGTGTGAAAGCCCGTCGGGGTGGGACGCTCCGGTGGTCGGCAGTGGATGGTGAGGAGGACTGGAGGCTGCCGCAGTGAGAGAACGGAGGCGACACGATGCGACCAGGCACCTGTTGGAACACGAGCGGCCTGGTCGAGGCAGCGACGACGGTCATGTTGTGAAGGGGGTGTTGAAGCCTGCGGCGAGCTTACTTCCAGGCGTTTGCCTTTTACGGGGAGAGGGGATCCATTCTTCTCTCACCCTCTCCCTCTCCAACACAATCACGTGGGTGAACTTGAAGCGCGACAAGGGTTGAGACTCTTCTTTGATAGCCCGGCCGGTGGTGAGGCGTCGGCGCGGTGGTTGCGCGTCGAAGGGGATTAAATGGTGGTTCTGCTGAACTGGCATGCACTCTTTAGCGCGGGAGTAGAACAACGGGCGAGCCGGCAACAGTGACGGTTGGGGCGCCGTTTTCCCCTTAAGGCGTTGTTGTGTTTTCTATCGTTTCCCAATGGGCTCTTCAT
>CM020183.1:34910353-34922459 GCA_009805545.1 Oryza longistaminata
AGTTCTATGCCCTTGACATGGCATACATTCCTCCAGGCTGCACTCACTTACATTTTAATTGTAGATTCGGTTAATGTTCCTTTGTCAAGGTGAACCAATCAGCTAATGATGATTCATATAGTTCTGATTTGAGTGCAACTATGTATCCACTATGATGTAGATTGTGGGTATTTTAGATGCAATTTTAAAAGTATGCCACTTAGAAATCAACACTCAGGCGCATGCTTCTCAAAAACCACTATATAACTAAAATTACATATGTAAATTTAGTTGATATGACATGTAAGTGTACTGTAATTTTGATAAAAATATTATGTAAGTAAATTTGCATTAGTTATTTTATTTCAAATATAAAATTACAGTCCTATATAACTAAAATTACATATGTAAATTTAGTTGATATGACATGTAAGTGCACTATAATTTTGATAAAAATGTTGTGTAAGTACATTTGTATTAGTTATTTTATTTTGTAGTCCGTTGGATGCAAATCCAAGGGAAGAAAAAATCTGGGTGATTTTTTCTCAAAAATCACCCGAGTGATGCATAGGCGGTCCCATTATAGGATGGAAGGAGTAGTAGGCCCTGTTTGGGAGAGCTTGTCCCAGCTGCAGCTTTTCCCAAAAGCTGCTTCTGCTAGAAGCTGCCCCAAACAGTCCATAGCTTCTGAGAATCTGTAGTTACAGATTCTGGAAAATGAACTAAGAAGTCAGAAGCTGGGTTTCAGAGCATTTCTAGATTCTCAGAGGCTGGCTATCAAACAACTGATTCTCAGAATCTAAAGCTCTCCCAAACATGCCCGTAGTTGTTTTCTTTTGCATCAGACTGAGCCTGAAGCAAATGCCCCCAAATATCTCGGTTCAAGGAAAAAAAGACACAAATGACTCAGTCGAGTAGTAGTACGCCATTAGTGTTAGTGACATTGTCTTATGTTAAAGAAAAGTATTAGCCACATGGATTGATTTTCGGATTAATACTAATTACAAGAACACTAAGAAGAACTCCTGCAGAGCAGGGGAAACAGAGCAGAAGAAAAGCAGAGGAGGTAGTAGATGGGGAGCGAGAAACAGACTGTGTGCGCGCCCATCCAAAGCGAGAAACAGAGTGAGGCGGACTCGGGCGCGTTTTTCTGGTTTGGTGGCGGCGCGACTCGACGCGACGCGACGCGACGGCAAACACGAGCGCGCCCACGCCTACGTAACCGCGCGAGGAAGAGATTTTTTTAAAAAAAAAGGAGAGGAGAGGATTTCTAGCGGCCCCACCAGTCCGCCAGAATATCCTACTCGCTCAGAAAAAAGGATAATGGAGTACTATAATAGTCCAACTACGATTCGCCTAAATCCAATGGTTCATTCGATTGACTTGACTGACACTTGGAACTGAACTGAGATCACTTGGAAAGGTTGAGATTTGAGAAAGGTTTCTACTTTTCCAAATGTCCCTTTCCAAATGGGTGTAGCTATATTTATGGCGCCATATTTTTCATCGAAAAATAGTCGGCATGTATTTACATTGTAACTTCCTAAATTACATATGTAATTTTAGTATATTTATAATGTAAATCTCGAAATTACATATGTAAATTCCAAAATTACATATGTAAATACTAAAATTACATATGTAAATAGAGTGTAATTTTACATGTAGATAGCAAAGGAACTTGATCGATCGGATAAATCACAGCAAGCAGCACAGGTGCATGTGTATGTAGTACGAACTAGTGCTTGCACGCGCGATGGCAAATTAAGCAGTCCTGCACGAATCTAAACGAAACTTTGAGGGCTAACAAACTGACTGTAATTAGAGAAGATTTATGGCGACATAACTATAGCAAAACCGTTCCAAATAGTTACAACACCCAAATTCCCTTTTCATAAATCTGAAAAAAAAATACACAAAATGCAATATGATAACGCATGTGAAGGTATTTGCAACAAAAAAATTTTGTATGGTAATATTTTTATGAGAAAATCTAAATTCTAGAAATAATTATGGCCAAAATTAACGTGGGTAGGTTGACTGCACTTGTAACTTGTCTTTGGGAGAGTTTTTTTTTAAAAAAAATAAATATTTCATGGGTATAGATTTTAAACGAGTTAAGGGAGATATTGATGATTTGAGGTCAATAACAAGCGCACTTGAAAGAGACAAGAGGCATATAGTTTATCTCATCTATCTTAGCACATGCAAATGCTAAATGCAAAACCCGGCTAATTGCAGGCCTTGGCCTCCTTTTAATTATTGGCCAAGTATTAAGTAGACAAATACTCCTTCCGTCCCATAAAAAACTAATTTCTGGGAATGAACCTAAACAGGTATGTGTCCAAATTCATCTCTAGAAATTGTTCTTTTTTGAAAGGGAGTACGTAATTTGTCCATACAATGAGGAAAATGAGTGATAATCAAGTTTGATCTGGTCACCGTAAAACAGATCTTACAAAGATTGTGTACTTCACTTTGGATCTTATGTAGAACAGACATTGCGCCGTGTTTAGTTCCAAATTTTTCTTCAAACTTTCAACTTTTCCGTCACATCGTTCTAATTTTAACCAAACTTCTAATTTTGGTGTGAACTAAACACAGTTTTGGTATATGCAGTTCTTGACCATAAGTTTACTATCTGTCTTAATGGTATTAATTGAGATTCACCTGTCGTAGAATTACAAATAGTTCTTATTATTTCATCTCTAAAATCCTCACTATGAAAGAAACTGGAGAGTCGTATTGCAACTTTCTAACTTACGTCTATCATGGATTACCTTCAAGGTAAATCGTCAACTTTGCTCATTTTACTATGCTGCTTATACCTGAAATAAAAACATACCAGCTATGAATTTAAGTTGGAATAAAAAAGGTCATGTGCTCAGGGAAAAAGATTATAACAATTAAACGATCATGAGGTAGAGAAATTTTAAATCTTGTGCTATCAGTAATCAACAGGACCTGACACTTTAACAGGAGAAACAATAAGGACAAGAAGAAAAAAACACCCACTCTCCTGAACAGACTCCATAGTGAACTGTATATCAAATATTGTCTAATCTCAATTAGGATTAACCTCATGTATTAACTTGTATAATGGTGAGTAATTCCCCATCCTACAAAACTCTGTAAATAGCTTTATTTTCCTGCTCTATCAATATACAAGAATAGTCAGGATCGCTTTGGAGAATTGGCGTCAAAATAACAGCCACTCTCCTGAACAGACTCCATGGATGCAGATTAATGCAGTTTAGACTTTGTTATCCTTTTCCCAATACAAAATAACAGTAGTGCTAGTTGCTTATGTCTTATCCAACAGGATGATTGCATTTGATCATGC
This sequence comes from Oryza longistaminata, assembly GCA_009805545.1. NCBI lineage: Eukaryota > Viridiplantae > Streptophyta > Magnoliopsida > Poales > Poaceae > Oryza > Oryza longistaminata. The sequence continues at coordinate 34,913,676 of CM020183.1, forward strand.
AATCTGAAACCAAACGAAAGCTGCTTTGTAACGCACCGGAGTGAGTGTAATGCAAATGCCCCCAATATTCCAGGTACCTCTGGTGCAAATATATCGGTTCTAAATCCTAAAAAAAAAACCTTCTGAGACAAAGGGAGTAGATATTAGAGCAAAGTACAACAACAACAGACCATAAGCTAGCTATAAGCACACGTGTAGAAGAGAAGAAGAAAAACGAGATATAGGGCCTGTTCACTTTGATGCCAAAAAAAACCTTACCAAAATTTGGCATTAGTTGCCAAAATTTTGGCAATGGCAGGATTTCTTATATAGTTTCTAAAATTTGGCAGCAAACTAAATGCAGCCATTTTTTTTTGGCAACTTTACCAAAATTTGGTAAGGTTTTTTTTTGCATCAAAGTGAACAGGCCCATAGACTTTATAGCCAACTGCAGTATGGGCTTTAAGATATTATGTGTGCATAAGAGGTTCAAATGATAATGATATGATATATATTTATATGAAAATATTGTATGGATAAACTATTATATTGATTGTAGCGATGTGTTAAATTTTAAAGTTAATAGTTGGTTATACCATCAAACTTGCTTTTAGATTAGTGGCATTGTCTTCTGTTTAAAAAAACTGGATTAGTCACAAAACACTAGACTAATTTTCTGGTTAATACTACTAATTTTCTTTTTAGAGTGTTAGCCGTAATAATTGATTATAGCTCGTTGAAAAAAAGGCCGTGATGTTTTATTTCATTACTGAAAAAAGGTACAAGGTGCATAGCAGGGGAAACAGAGCATTGGGCACGTTTCTCAGGTGGCCCCACCTTTGTGGGGTTGGTGAACGGCGCGGCGCGACGGGATGCAACACACGCCCACACGGCCGCGCGAGAGAAAAAGGGGAGGATTCGAGAGGGCCCACCACCCTCTCCGCTAGAATATCCTACCATGACCCCTCTTTCTAGTAAAGCGACTCGATGACTTGATGAGAAGTCAGGCCAGGTGGGCCCACGCGAAAGCGTATATGTGATTTTCCACGTTCAAAACCACACACGCTTCGGCGCTTCGCTCTCCTCTGCTTCGTTGCACTTGGCGCTAAAACTTTTGCACTGCTACGTCTCTGTTACAGATTTGCATCAGATTGTGCTGGCTAACAACATATTAGCGACTAGCATTTCTGCTCACTTGTAATCAGAGCGGACCACAAGGTCCAAACATCATTCACCTCGCAATTGATTATTCATAATGCCATCTACAAACTGATGCAGTTCGTTTGCCTTAATTCATCTGCGCATATATACAATACAAACATGTACATTGTTGGATCATAAAAATGGCATTTTCTACCTTAAAAGCTAGTCAATTTTTTTTTTTAAGATAATGAGCTAGTCAATGAAGTGAGAAGCTCCTCCACTTACTTATTACTTTCTCCGTTTCACAATGTAAGTCATTCTAGCATTTTCCGCATTCATATTGGTGTTAATGAATCTAAATAGATATATATGTCTAGATTCATTAACATCAATATGAATGTAGGAAATGCTAGAATTAATGTCTTACATTGTGAAACGGAGGGAGTATGTCCCTTACCCTTTCATAATCAATATGAGGCTATTCAACATGCAATGCACAAACAAACACTCATTTAAATTCTATTTAAAGCTAAAAAATTGTATGAGTCTTCAAAGAAGAAGAAAAAAAAAGTCGCATATATGAGCACAAACGCAACAAAATTACACTTTTACAACATATGAGGTTCACTCGAATGAGTCTTGAGTAGAATTCCTTTTTTTTTTTTTTGAGATAGAGTAGAATTCCTTTTATGTATCACAACAACAGCTAAAAAACCACACTGACAACATTGACAGACAGAAATGATTCGGTACCACACTGAGCGATCATGCATCTGCCACCGTCGAGCGATTTGCTGGACAGCTCCAGCAGCAATTCTCCATTGAAAAGATACGAACAGATCGAACAGCAGATGCCAGATGCCAACATGTTCCAGCCAAACGGAAGAGCAACATGATGCATTTCGTTTCCATCCACCATCAACATCCAATTAGTCTCTACTTTTTCACCAGCATACAAACCCAGAGCAATTCACGTATGTACACCCTTATTATTATATTCCAAGCTAGGAATTTGTACATGTTATAAGGAAAGTCATATAAGCACAAATTAAAGCTACAAAATCACACTGTTACAACATATATACATATATGAAGGGTATCTCTAAGAGTAGCTAGTTTATCAATTGCAGTTTATCATTGACGTTTATGCCTTACGTACCAGTGCTTTTTTACTGCCTCTTACAGAGAGCAGTGCGCATCAACTGTATTTGTCCCTTTTTGCTGACCTTTGGCACTCTTTGGATGTTCTACTTGAGGGATGCAGTTAGCATGATACTCCTGATATAAGGTAGAGAAAGGGTTCTAGGTTCATAATTTAAAACATGGGTAAATTATTTAAATTTAAGGTGAAACCATTCTACTTTAGAATTTTCAATAGGCAGAGGGATTAAAGCCAATCCCTTTTTGGAACTTTCAATTCATTTATCTGTTCATCCAAAGGGGCTGTGCCAAATACACATGCCCAAGCAAATGCTTAGAGATTTGGATAACCTGAAAGCAAAGGAGAATCTTTCATTTTCACATCAATTAAGATTGAAACCAATGGACATGCAAGGATGGTTGAATTTTGGGGCACTTTTTTCATGCACATTGTTCATTTGTTTCTTTTGAATGCGTTATTGCAGGAGGATTCAGATGCGATGGAGTCGTAATACATCAAGAGAATCGTTTGTTGTCCTTGTGGCAGAATTCGCAAGTCAAGGCTAACCATATAATGCTTATTTGTTCTGGTTTTTAAGAGCCTGTTCTTTATGGTGCAAACTTCAAAAAAAAAAAAAAAAAAAAAAAAACTTTGCCTCAAAAAGAACTTCAGAAAATGCATCTCCAACTTCAATGGTCAAGCTAAGAAGCTAGGAGCTAGAGGTTGGAGCCGTGCCAAAGAGTCCTAACTTTCGTTGGGCCTGGCTTATGATACAAGATTAACATGATTTTATCTGGTTCATTTATTTGATGTATTTTTTGGTGTGGTTCTTGTTGGAAAAAGAGATGAACCGCAGAGTGCCTTGTTCTCTCGCAGTACTTTGTGGTAGCTGAGAACAGTACTGAGTACGACTGCTGATTACTTAATTGGATGCTGACAGCACTTGGTTATTCTCTTGGTTTGCACTAATATGAATGTTTTTCTTTGGACGTTTTTGGGCAGATGATGGACATTGGTGGTGAAGGAGATCCGTAGGTGCAAGATGAGGACCATATGAATTTGGTGAGACAGTTTTAGCTTTATCATCTTAGCATCAGTCAAGTCTACAGAGTGGAGTTGAGGTGGTGATTGATGTTTGACCATCAAGCAGGTGGTGCTTTTCGCAACTTCACCTGACCTTTTTTTTTTTTTTGTCCAATTGCTGAGTGAAAACATATGTGATGTCTCAAGTCTCTCTACCAATGCCAGCTTTCAATCCAGAACTTGAACATGAATTGCAAAACTGTAAATGAATTTGCTAGGAATTTACCATTTCAAGAAATCTTGGAGTATTAACGTGCACAAATTGCGGAGTAGCCAACTTCCATATCATTCCTTGAATAAGAAACACACTAGTAAACAACTAACGATGATTCCTTTTGCTTTCATGTGGTAACAGCAACAACGACATACAGGTTTTTTATTTTACAGCTTCTTTCAGGGTGTTCGACCAGGAATGACATTGCAAAACTGAAGTCACCATCATGATCATACAACAGGTCGGTTTCACAATCCCAATATGCAAAAGCTAAACAGGTCATGAAAGAGGACCAAGAGTCCAAGATTACAAACACAGTTACAGAAAGGCCCTTTCTAGAGCCTATATTTGCACTTGGACTCAGTCAACACGTGCCACGTGAGCTTGAAACGAACCAAAGCGTGCAGAGGAGCGGCGTCACATGAGCTTCAAAAAAATTGCTCCATTTGTTGGTCAGGAAAGGATTTTCACGAAATAAACAGAAAACAATTTTGACCAACAAATTCCCTTTTCCGTTTATATATAAATAAGTCTTATAACTTGTATGAAAGTATTTGCAACGAAACACTTTGTATATTATTTTTATAAAAAAATTCTTAAAAATAACTAAGGCCAAATAGGTTGACTACATACACTTTTCTTTGGAAAAAAAGAACTTTTTTGGCTCGAGGATGTACAAATATCCAAGTTAACGGTTTCACTGATGATTTCAAATTAAAGAACAACGACATATGAAAACGACATATGAAAGAGACAAGAGGTTATCACATTTATCCCCTAGGTTGGCCAAGTAATGTGTCCAACCGACAAGGAAAATGACATGAAGCCTCGAAAATCAATAGATTTCGTGTCGTCATGGTGATTGGACTGTCAGCTGTAGCTTGCAACCAATTGGCATTGTTTAGTTGTTTTGGCAAAAAAAAAAAAGTTTTGCTGTATACGAACACACATTTGACGGGGGCGAACCTAGTGTGGGACATGAGGGTACAGCTGTACCCCCAAAAATTTTGACAAATAATCTTTGGATTAATAGGTATATTACCTGTATATATATCATTAGTTGGGGGGCAAAACAGCTATTCTTTGGCCTAAAATTACAATACAACTCATAGAAAACGGCTCAGGCAGACCAACACAAGCTTCTCAAGCTCCTCGATCTCGTCTCATGACCTTGAATCAAGCTCCTCGATCTCGTCTCATGACCTTGAATCTCTGGTTTGTCTATGGGGCTTACAACCAGAATACCGAGCATATTGTATGCCTTCCTATGGTTTGGAACAACCAACCAATGGCAGCCGTGTGCAGGCGCTGCTCGTGGTCACGGAGAGAAGCCAAGAACAAGCAGCTGATCGACAAGCCGCTACAACTGGAGAAGCAACCTCATGGCTCAATGGATTGAATGTGTTCGTATCATATATTTTTTTAGGCTCCCAACTCTTCTTCCTGTAGTTAATGTTTGATTCAATTGATGGCTGCTTTTAGGAATTTGATTAATATGCATATCTGAATTTATATGGTAGAGGAGTCAAAAAGAGTTAGATGGTAGTGCAAAAATCTCTATGGAGTGTTTGGGATGAAAACATAGTATCTCTTCTCCAAGATTTAATTTTTCTTTAGCTATTCTTTTCGCGAACGCGCAAATCTTTAGCTATTTTGCAATGTTTCTATTTTTATTTGTTGTAGCAAGAAAAACCTGCTCATTACTTTTCCTACTACTAAGCTTTAGTTTCTTTATGGAACAACGATTTGATAACTTTGTACCCCATCTTCAAAATCCTACGTCCGCCACTGACATTTGAAGTATTAAACGTAGACTAATAACAAAATAAATTACAGATTCCGTGTGTAAACCGCGAGACGAATCTATTAAGCCTAATTAATCCATCATTAGCAAATGTTTACTGTAGCACCACATTGTCAAATCATGGCGTAATTAGGCTCAAAAGATCCGTCTCACAATTTACATGCAAACTGTGCAATTGATTTTTTTTTCTTCTACATTTAATGCTCTATGCATGTGTCCAAACATCCTACTTTTTTTTTTTTGAAGGGAGCACATCCTACTTTTTATGAGCCCCTCCAAAAGATGTATATAGTTGTGCTGAAAAAAAGCATCGTTTGGCTGCAACCAATTTTATTTAAAAATTTGAGATTTTATTTTAAAAGCTTGATGTTATTAACAGAACTAGCATGGTGGCCCGCGCAGATTGCGTGCCTAGTATCATTATATTTTCTCTCATATAATAGCATATATGTTTTTTATTATATTATTCAAATATATTAAAATGACAACATAATTTTAAATTTTGCAATAACTTTACAAAACTACTAATGTGTAATATTCATATTGTATTTTATATACGTGTTAGTTATTAATTATTTTTAATATCAAATTTTAGTTATTTCTAAATTATATATATTCCTATATGGACTGTAGACTCGTCTTTTAATATTTCTTTTTTTTTAATTTCGAATTTTCTGTAAATTGTATTTCTATATAGACTCTATACTCTTCTTCCAACATTATTTATTTTTATTTCTGAATTTTTATTATTTCTAATTGTATTTCTATGTCAAAGGAAGAAATATACAAATGAAAGGAGCTTAATTAGATCGCGCAAACACTCAAAAGTGAAGCCATTTCTCACGAGCTCAGCCGTGCCACTCCCGCAGCCGCCGCGGCGCCGCCGGCAATGGCACGGCCGACGGCAGGCGATCCCTTCGCGCAGACCTCGTCGGCGTGGTCGGAGACGACGCCGTAGCCCTGGCTGGCCACGTCCCGGTAGTAGCACCCGTCCGTCGCCTCGTACCTGTACGTCTGCGCCGCGCGCCACGACGTCCCGACGGCGTCCCCTTCCGCATGCGGACGTCCACGGCGGAGTCCTGCGCGTTGCTCAGCGACCGGGACCAGAACCCCGGCCGGCCGGCGGCGACCCTCTCCTCCTCGAACCGCAGCTGCACGCTCGTCTCCTCGGTGAACGAGTCGTTCGCCGTCTGGTTCACCTGGCCCTGGTAGATGTAGAGCGGGAAGCTCTGCTCCGCCTCCTGCGAGTACGCCACGCCGGCGTGGTCGGTGACGTGGACGCCGGAGTACGCGTCGGTGGTCTGGTTCACCGTCTGCTCCGTGTCCTCACGCACCTGGTTCGTGTTCACGAAGCTGACCGCTGCGTCCATGTCGCGGTGATCTTGCCGTACGACGACGTTTGCACCCACCCGGCGGCGGAGATGCGCCGGAACGCCGTCGTCTGGTAGTAACTCGTTGCCGGGACCCCTGGACGCAACGGCGGTGACCTTCTCCAGCGGCGGCGCGTCGTAGCTGATGATGCCGGCCGTCGTCGCCGCGCGCTCCTGGGGTCCAGCCAGAGGTGGAGGTTGCCGTCGACGTACCAAGTCCTGGGCGTCGGTCACGGCGAACCCGAGCTCGTGCTCCTCGCCGTCCAGCAACCAGCCCAAGAACGGCGTGAGCTCGATGTCGTACGACGGGAGGTTGAACGAGCCGATGCCGCTGATCGGCCTCCAGAGGAAGGGGCTGATGCCTCCGGTGTAGATCACGGGAACGGCCAGACGGCGCCGACGACGTCCCCGTCGATCCGAACGGTGACCTCGCGGAACGGGCCATTGCCGTTGAAGGGTTCCCGTAAGTGTACCAGAACTCGTCGGAGCCGTGGTAGGAGAGGTACACCTCGAGGACGGCGCGGTAGGCGTTCGCCGGCACGGCGAGGCTCGCGGACTCAACGTCCTCGTTGTTGTTGATCTGGAACCACTGCCCGCCGTTCAACGGCAGCTCTGCGAGATGGGGACGATGACGTCGGCGGGGCCCAACCCCGGCTGCGGCGGCTGCGGCGGGTGGCGGAAGTAGAGGTGGAGCGTGACATTGGCGTGGTAGACGCCGGTGTACTGGTCGTTGACGAGGTTGCCGAGGTAGACGGCGAGGGTGAGGGAGTTGCGGGCGGCGAGGAGGGACGCGTACTTGGTGACGTCCTTGGACACGGACCAGACGACGCCCTTGGCCCGGCTCCGCCGTGCAGCTGCGGAGGAGCTCGACGCCGCCGAGCCAGACGCCGAAGATGCGGTCGAACTGGACGCCGCGGCAGGTGGCGCGCCACTCGAGGACGGCGAGGGAGATCGCCGCCGCACGGCCCCCCGCGGCGGCGAGGCAGGGCGGCGGGAGTACGGTGCCGTGACGGGGGGGAGCGTGTAGGTGAAACCGAAGGAGTGGGAGAGGAGCAGCGTGGAGCACGGGCCGAAGCTGCCGGCGGCGGGCGGTGCGGCCGGTCCACCTCGAAGTAGGTCGTCGGCGTGTCGGGGGGGGGCGGCGCGCGCGTGCGCCTCGAGCGCGGCGACCTCGGAGGCAGATAGCCGAAGCTTGAGAGGTGAAGCATGGAGATCGAAGGGGCGTGACGACGAGGAGGAGGAGGAAGACGACGCGCTGCACGCGCACGTAGCACGACTCCGCCATGGCTGTGGAGTGGGGAGTGGAAGGGAAGAAGAGTGTGGCGTTGTGCTTGGCGCGCTTCTCTCCCGCTGGAATTTAAAAGTTGTGAAGAGTAGAAGTGAAGAAAGAGAACTCTTTTTGCAGGGACCATGTAATGATCTGAAATTCCGATTCCTGCAGGTAATTGGATTGCAAGTCTGAAGTACAGCGACACTTGGCCTCACCCCAGGGTCTAATGATGTGATTAAACTATCTAAGTTTGGATTGCAAGCTTAACCTGCTAGATTAGATGCATATTTATATGTTAAATAGCACTAATTAGCTGAGGATGCAGTAAATGTTGGTTAATTTTACTGTTGATGAAGGATGGATTTTATCATTTGAGTGTAGAATGGAATTCCAAAATAGCTAACTTGAACAATTGTGTACTGAAAAACACATTCAGAATCCATTCACGTGCAAAATTGTTTGTTCGTGTTTACTGTTTGAAGTTGCAGAAACCAATTTATTTTTTGTATCCAAACTACTCAAATCCAGTCCAATCAAGGTTGCAAATACTGATTTTGTCCATATTTATTGGCCTCCAAGATTAAATAAGGTAACCGGCTAGTTACTACGGGTTATCGGATTTATTCCGACAACTGTTCTATGTAAAAGAATTAAAAAATTAGTTTTTTTTTGTATCAACTGACTGTAATTCTTTTTTTTTGTTCGAAGTTTGAATTCATAGCGTTCTTGCAGGTAACCACCCCTAAGCAGCCTCGGCTTCAGGCCAGTAACCAACCTGTG
>CM020183.1:34930659-34966718 GCA_009805545.1 Oryza longistaminata
AATATTGGGACAGAAGTAGTAGTAAATTTAGTCTAGCAGCTAATTCCACATTATAGATATGCCAATCAAGATATATTAGCAACATATATAAATGTGGTATCAATATGTAACTTTTTTTTTCATCTTGGGCTTAGCATAGTTTGTTATAACCAATGGGGTTAAATGACAAATCATGGTTTTTTACCAACAGAATCACAAATTAACAATACACCATGGTTTTTACCAACAGAATCACAAATTAACAATACAAATAATGCACTTAGATATACTATGTATTCTAAGCTTGTCAACCAAGATGATCTAAGACATCGGCTTCTCCTTCAATTGAGGGTTTGAGGAGGAGGTGGCGAGGTTGAGTCCCACTATCTGCACCCTATGCCTTGATTTTTTTTTCCATATGTGTTTACACGAATCTTGGAGCATATCTAATAGCCCACAATTCGAAAGTTCTTTGTGCCAACAAAAATCTAGCAAATCCGTTTTGCTAAAGGTCTACCATTTGATTCCCCTCTCTCCTCCCCGGTCAATGTGCATCAAAATTCGTGTTGGCCGTTGGATAAGCAGACAGTGTCGCTACGGGTATGGCTGGCTCTAGGCCTAAGCGTGTTGTGTGATCGCCTAGGGCCTAGGCAGCGGAGGCCACCAACCCAACCCCACCCCATACCTTCTTTCTACCGCACAGGCTGTGAAGGGCAGCCGGAAGCCCAATTGGTGTAGCACGTGTTCGCGCAATGTGATTAGCAGGGAAGGAGGAGCGAGCGCGCGGCGCCATCGAAGCAACGCATCGATTCGTTCTCTATGCTTCTTGTTTCTCCTGATGATAAACGACGCGATGATGCCACAGACAGCCCACACAACGAGTCCACGACGTGACACTAATGGGCGAGGGCGACCGATGATGGGGCAATTGCGAGTGCGAGTCACGGCTATGGAGTTCGAACTCCCTACTCTGACAAGCGGCAGCAGCATGCACTAGCTCTCGCTCCCAGCATCCTAACCTCATCAGGATTTGGATCCTCTGCCTTCGCAAGCAGGGGCGAAGCTGGCATAAAAAAGGAGGGGTGCACTACCACTGAAAATCTATAAAATTTCAATGCAATATTGTACATTTTAGTGTTTTCAAGTGATAAATTATGAATTTAGAGGAGGGTCATGGGCACCCTCTAGCTTTAACGTGGCTTCGCCACTGTTCAGGGTGAAGGCTCGAGCATGCAGTCAGCCCCTTATCCACCACTGAAGTAATCCAACGGCTCACGTCGCATGTGCACTTAAACAGACAAATGGATTTGTCTGTCAAAGCCCACGATGGTTGTTTTGGTCTGGGAAGTGTCAGCGTACGCGAGCTGAAGCAACTTACCAACTACTTCCTCCGTTTCACACGGTATGTCATTCTAGCATTTCCCACATTCATATTGATGTTATATGTCTCTAGACATATAACATCAATATGAATGTGGGAAATGCTAGAATGACATATATTGTGAAACGGAGGAAGTAGTTGGTAAGTTGCTTCAGCTCGCGTACGCTGACACTTCCCAGACCAAAACAACCATCGTGGGCTTTGACAGACAAATCCATTTGTCTGTTTAAGTGCACATGCGACGTGAGCCGTTGGATTACTTCAGTGGTGGATAAGGGGCTGACTGCATGCTCGAGCCTTCACCCTGAACAGTGGCGAAGCCACGTTAAAGCTAGAGGGTGCCCATGACCCTCCTCTAAATTCATAATTTATCACTTGAAAACACTAAAATGTACAATATTGCATTGAAATTTTATAGATTTTCAATGGTAGTGCACCCCCTCCTTTTTTATGCCAGCTTCGCCCCTGCTTGCGAAGGCAGAGGATCCAAATCCTGATGAGGTTAGACGCCATGTCAAGTCACATAATAAAAGCAAAAGAAAAATTATGATTAGAGCATAGGAAATAGGATTGATAAGAACAAAAGCAATGCTCTGGAATACAATATTCATAGCTAAAATATGCCTTCAGTGAAACTTGGATTGGAATACATTCACTAAATTTGTATTTCTAGCTTATGATCAACAGTGTTATTAATGGTTGAGTCGAGTGAAGATATTAATGATCCCATACCATCCAAAGTCACTAATGTTGTTCTAAGAAATGTTATCTTCTACAGCTTGTGCCAGCATGTGTCATCAGCTGAAAAGAGAACGAAATTTAGAATGCAAAGATTATTGGTATTCGGACTGAAATATAGTAGTAGTCCTTCGTGGGCTTTGACAGACCGATATCCATTCAGACGTGCACAGGCGACGTGAGCCGTTTGATTATTTGAACGGTGGATGAGGTGCTTCGTGGGCTCATGCCTTCAAGCCGTGAAGGTAGAGGATCCAAATCCGCCTCATCATGACTTGGTGACAGGTGCGGACTTCTAATAATCTGATTTTCTAGTAATCTCATTTGCCTCTAGCCATCTATTTAGTTCAAAAATTAGGATATGGTTTTGTTTTGTGCAAAAAATAGGTCAGTGTCTTGTTTCGTTCTTGTTTAATTTAATTAGCAATTTCAAACATTAGAATGTTGCCTAAGAAATGCTCAAAGAAGAGATTTTTTTTAAGACAGATATTGGATGTTTGTGTATTTAAGATATTCACTCGATCCCACAACCCTCACATCGCGTGCACGTGCCTCTCCCAATAAGTTAGGGCACTTTTTAAAATTTATATAATGGCTTTATATTATAATTACATGCTATTTATATTAAGTACGTTGTACTTTAGTTACAAATTCATAGTGACAAAAAATCTATGGTGATACATGGGTAATCATCCTCCTTGTGCTTTATAAGCTTTTACTCCCTCCATTTCATTATATGCCTAGATTCATTAACATTTATATGAATATAGGCAATATTAGAAAATCTTATAACCTAAAATGAAGAGAGTACTTTTTTTTTTCTACCGAGTAGATGGCAAATTGGGAACTAGATTTTTACTTGGATCGTCGTCGCTAGAGGCCTAAATCATATCGGCCCATCTCTTGGGAAGCCTAGGCCCATCACAAGGTCAAGACGAAGGTAGTAGAAAGTTTAGGAATAAGTTTACTTGAGCTCCTTAAGTAGTGACCGAATCTGATTCGTACTCTCGAATCACAATACCAGATATATCGACCCCCAACTATTAAAACCGGTGTAATTTGACTTCCTCTCTCGTTGGTTTTAGAGAGCGGTTTCGCTGACTTAGCGTCTACATGGCAGTGTTAACCTAATTTATGGTGTTGATGTGGCACTTAGATAGCATTAATATTAAAAATATATAAATGGCATCGATTTGTCGTTCGTAAAAAAAATTGTGAGACCTACTGACGTGCATGCGTGCGTGCGCGCGCGTGTGTGTGGAGGGGGGTGGTTCGTGAGACATCCATCTTGGGCCGAGACAGAACGGCAACTAGCAAGGCCCACAGATAGCAAACCAATTAACCAACCCGAGCCCAGCACGTCTACCGCTGTCACGTCCAATTTACCGGTCTCCTCTCTCTCACGTCCACGAGACCGTACAACAGTTCTAGGGTCTACGTACAGGGTACAGCTAGTAGTACACCCACTATTCTTCTACAGCCCCAGTCAAATCTGGATCTACTCCTACGCGACGCGAACCGCAAGTTGTGGTGTGTCCGCCTCTAGATCGGGCAACCCATGTGTTCGTCGTCCTCATCCACACCACCAGTAGTACGGAGTACGTAGTACGACGCCCCCAACCGCCGTCGTCCACGGTCTCTTCCCCGTATTTTTTCCCCCTTGGCCTCTTCCCGCTGCAACCAACTCCCCCCCGCGTGCAGCTGGAAAGCGGACGCATCTCGATCTGGCCCCATCTCTTCCACGGGAGGAGGAGATAGCAGTAGTACCAGTACTGCTCGTCTTGTATCGTCGCTACGGCCATCAAATTACCTGCATCGTCCCAAACCAACACCAGCTCGGCGGCAGCTCACATCATTTTTGCCGCTTTGACCGGTAGTGCTGGCATGGCAGCGGTAGTAGTAACCGTCGAGCCATGCGGCCATCCATCTGGCCGTCTCAATTCTCGGCTGTGTTTAGTTCAAGCCAAAGTTTAGGCCTTATTCGTTTTGAAGGATTCCTAAAGGAAATCTCAATTCCTTTGGAATAATACTATTCATGCATTCGGTTTGTAGGATTTAAAGGAAAATTTTCCATAGGAACACTATGCTAATCCTCCAAAAATCCTCCAAAATGTACTAATTCCATAGGAATGAAAACATCCACTCCATCCTCTTTTGGTTAGCTCAGTCTAGGAAAAATTCCTGTGTTCCAATCCTTTTTTTTGCACGTGCATTCCTATATTATTCCTACGTTTTTCCTATTCCTGTGATTTGAAAATCCTGTGAACCGAATAGGCCCTTAGATTTTTGTTGAAATTGGAGATGATGTGACTGAAAAGTTATGTGTATGATAGGTTGATGTGATGGAAAAAGCAGGAAGTTTGGATGAAAACGCACCTCGTCTCATCTCCCACGTGCCCTTCTGCCATAGTGGCATCACGCATGTCACTTGGGGTCAGAGAATATGGGCAGAGAGCCTTTCTTGAGTGGTACTAGCACTAGCTGTGCGTTTGTGCTCTGTTAAGTTTTGTCCAGTGATTGTTTGCTTGATGGTATTAGGAATCCGGATTAGGTCGATCGATGGGAACGGTCCACATGCATGCTGATGCTGATCATCAGCGAAGTTAGTACTAGTACTAGTATATTAGGTAGTGTCACGCTCGTGTCATTAGTACTTGACACCGACAGAGGCACGGAGCAGCATCGCGAGTCCACGACGCTGCATCGAGCAATAAGAATGTGTCTCACCAGCGAGAGCAAGCAATTTGGCGGCCAATCCTTTTCTGGCCAGCACACCATCACCGTCCATTCAGCATCATCCGCTCATGGATGACTCTGTCCCGGTGTGGATTAACCGAAGCAGTAATCTAATCGGGTCACCGTGCCGCCACTGGCACTGACACACTGACACCGAGTACACCAACTCGGCAATTTTCCAAGTGCGTTTTTTTACTGTGGCTAGCAATAGCTGCCTACTCCAGCTGGTGGTCAACCAATTCAGATCAAGTTTATTGGTAGTACTAACTGCAGGGGATTAAAGAAAGGACAGTACTGCTTTCGTCTCGAAATAAATGCAGTCGTGGATATTCTTGCCCAACGTTTGACCGTCCGTTTTATTTAAAAAATTTGTGAAAAATTTGAAAATATTTAGTCACACATAAAGTATTATTCATGTTTTATCATCTAATAGCAATAAAAATACTAATCATAAAAAAATTTTAAATAAGACGAACGGTCAAACATTAAATGTAAATAGTGCAAAACTACGCTTATTTTGAGACGGAGGGAGTAGATCGGCTGGGCGAGTGAACCGTACAAGGAGAGAGCTGACAAAGACAGCGTGGGACGGCGGTGGAGCAGGGGAGAAAAAGGCAGTCGATGTCCAAGGGACGGACAGCGGCTGCTTTCCACGATCAATGTCATGGCCCTCCTGGGAGGAGAGGAGCGGTTGGTGGCTTGGTGCTGGAGCTGTGGATGGATGGACCCATGCTCTTTCACCGTGCAATTCAGCTTTCAGAACCGTAGCCTTCTGGAGTCCCGTCTGGCTCAAGGCCAGCATCAGGGAATTAACCCAATTCGGATTGGTGGATCAGGATCAGGATGAGTTAAATTTCAAGCCTATAATAGGTTGTTGGCTATAATTAACAATGATTGTTGCGTAGTACGTTATACAGTAGTAGACGTACACGATGAAACTTATTTTCATAAATTTCATATAAAACAGTGTCGGATCCATGAAACTTTTAGAACCCAAACAATTCTAACTAGAGTATTTATTAGGGAAAAAATCTATTTTAAATCTCTACATTAACATAATAGTTCTATTGCATGTTCGACAAGACGATGGTTCATCCATTGATACGAAGCATTCAATTCCTATAGACACGAGTAGAAGTTGTTATTGTTTCAAACACGTTAAGTTTTTTTTTTCTGAAATGGTTGTGATTTAACATATAAAGTGGTGATGTGTATACCTCGCGTGGTTAGTGAAATAATATGGTGACATCGGAAGCATCGACTTGTTATAGTACTAGCAGAAAAATGTTAAAATATGAATTTCCCTCGAAATAGCGACCTAACAACAAAATATAGATTCACATCCTAACTTATACAAAAGTCTCCGAAGTAGCATTTTCTCGCTACTTTATGAATAACTTTATTCAATAGTGCACAAAAGTGACCATTTTACTCAACAGATCCTTACCTCCTACTCATGAGAAAGACAGCTCCCAGGTATAGATTAACAACACCTGATGCTGTACTAGATAAATAAAATACCATAACAAACAAACAAAAAAGAGAGCAATCCAAGAACAAAAACAACATTAATATATGAACAATATGATACACTAGCAAAGCAAGAAAATCACACATTTGCTACCCTGTGGGCCACAAGCAAGAAATGTGGCACCTAGCCACCTACTCAGCACCCCTCCTCTCCTAAAACTTCCTTCCTAGTATATGCAAGTGCCCATCACAAATCCTCACTCACTGACATCACTGGATATGATTCTTCCTGATCCTGTGGTGCACCCCACCGGAGAAATGATGTGGTGAGAAAAGTTTACTCATGATCATGCCGTTGGTCTTTTACTAGTAATGAAATGGTGGATCCACTGAGCTAGAGATGGCCACACCAGCCCATTGAAGGAGAAGATAATAAAGCAAAGGCTCCAGCACCCTGCATGGCTGTATCCCCCAACAACCAAACTAAAATCCATGGTCCTGACATCAAATGGATGGCCCCCCATTCTGTTTCTGAGGTAGAAACTTCCAAATTCTACCGTGTGATTCATATATTGTCCGAGCTGGGAGGTAATAGTGTGTAGGACAGTAGGAGTATTATGTAGTTGTAGATGGATCTGTATCAGTTGCTACTATGAACCTCCACAGTATTCGAAGGACGGCACAATAAAATGGTTACTATAGCTGCAACACTTAGACCAAGGCACATGTAGATGTAGATGGATCTGTATCAGTTGCTACTATGAACCTCCACAGTATTCGAAGGACGGCACAATAAAATGGTTACTATAGCTGCAACACTTAGACCAAGGCACATGTTACTGTTCACAGCAGCCCTATGTAAATTACTCATTCCAGCCAAACAAATAGGCCTACCACTATTTTACATGTGAATTTGATCATGAGCGCGGATGTCTTCCTCTTTTTCCCCATCTATTTATAACAGAAGTGCAAGGTTCAACTCACATCATTAAAAATCTAGGAAATACTCATTCTATCCCGAAATATAAAATACAGCAACTTCTAAATTTTAGATTTTTATCTCAAATATAGCAACCTAAGACTTGTAAAATGTGACTTTTACCAATAAATTACCCATACTATCCCCACTGCGTACTGGTTTTATTATAGCCGCAACTAGTCTGATCTTATAACCCACCCATAAAAAAAAACTAATTTGTTCTTCTCTTCTTAATATCTATGGCGAATGCTATATCTTGTTATATTTTAGGATTGATGGACTATATATTTCTCCACGAAAATGATAAAGTTTTTTTTTTGAGAAAATTATAAACTAGGCCTCGTTTCACTGATAAAGAAGAGACATGCTAAGGGTTCACCCCAAAAATGTCACATTTTCGTCAATTTTGACATGATCATTGATCACCACTAGTCCACTACTTACCCACTCTACCACCATCATTAGAGCAAGTTTAATAGTATAGCCAACTACTAGCTCCAATTCATCTATAGCCAATCTAATAGCTCATTCATACAATAGTTACATACTACTCTTTTAATATATGGTCCCACATGTCATACACACACTGCGTCTTGGAGTCCGTGCTACAGCTGGCTACAAATCTGTAGCCCGCTGCCATTCTCTCTCCTCATTTATCTGCTTAAAATATGTTTGCAGCTATTGTACCTGCTCTTAGCCAGGCTATATCTCAAGCACAAGTATCTTAGAGTACATGATAGTACTACACCTAGCTGCTACAAGTATCCTACACACACTTGTTTCAATTATTGTGTCTAACCTACGAGCCCAACCCAATACCCCCTCATAAACAAGCATACAAATACAACAATCATATACCCCCCAAATTTGTGTTCCATTTAGAAACTTCCAATTCTTTAAACTTGGATGGTGACAGGTTTGTCAGGTCAATCAAAACCCGCCGATTGTACTAACCGTAAATTAAATCAGATCCCCTTCGCTAATACTACTATCACGAGGGACAAATTTCAGCTCCAAATTAAGAACGTACTTGCAAGCACTAACACAAACGCGGACAATCTTGTTGCATTTGTGCAGTACCACCACCCCGTCCGTTCCTCTTTGCCGGCCGACTAGTCTCAACTCTCAAGTCTCAACCGCCCACCGGTCACCTGGCCCCACCTGTCGGCCGGTGAGCAAGTACGCGAAGAATGCCACAAGTCAGAGATTAGCACCAGCGGAGACAGGAAGTACCACTAAAATAAGCCCCTCCTGAACAAATCCCAAATTCCAAACCCACTAGGTTACGTAAAAGCGGAAGCCCGGAGGCCGGAGCAGTTGGTCGCCACCGTCACGCGCGTTCCCCTTCCCTCGCCGGAGAGAGAAACCACCGCCGCGGCCGCTTCCGGAGGAGGAGGAGGAGGAGGAGGAGTTGGGGCTGCTGCGAAGAAGGGCGGGGAGGCGGAGCCCAAGGCGCTGCTCGAGGGCGTCGCCGTCGCCGGCCTCGTCGGGATCCTGCGCCAGCTCGGAGATCTCGCGGAGTAAGCGCCCCCACATTACTTCTCACCCTCTCTCCTTGGCGCTGTGATTCAGGCGAGATTCGAGTTGCCGCGTGAGTTTGTGGCTCCAGCGCGGGATCTGGTGCGCTTCGTGTGTGATGATTTCGGCGAGCCGCTGCAGTTCCGGGGGGGAAGTTTCGCGCTTGTTCGGGAGTGGTGGCGTGTGTTGGTTTGTGCATAGGATTGGGGTGATGAGAAGAAGGGGGATCTGGGGTTGAGGTTGGATTTGATGAGACGAGTGGCACGCTGGGTTTTAGGAATTAGAGTAGGATTTCGGTCTGTTGGTTATCGAGAAATTTTGCGGAGCTGCCTGTCCAGAACTGGATATGTGTCTGGGATCTCTTTCTAGGGTTGGATGCGTTTTAGGAGTGGGAAATGGCTGACCAATGTGGTTTTTTGCCGCATTTGCTTTGTTCGGGTTTCATGCTTTGGTGAATTGATCGAAACTGTTTATGTATTTTGAGTATCTCACTGTGGTTTTCAGTAAGATCTTGTGTTAGCATGGGGGTAATAGGTTATGCTTTGGAAAATTTCCCTTTTGTTTTTGGATGACATCGCCGGTAATTCTGAAATTTTCCTTTTCCATCAGTTAGTCTAAGGGGTGATTGGATGCATTTGGGTTTTGGGATAGATGTTATTGAATGTCTTTGCTACTTCTGGCTTGAGGATTTCAAGGGCTGTTGGCAGTTTCCATTGCTTGTTGATGAAAAGCTCCCACCATCATTTTGGAAGTTGTTTCTGGCTATTGATTTACTTTTGAATACCGCCCTACATCCCTACATACCTGCCTGCTTTTACTATGTTTCTTTCTTTTTATTACCGCGATATGTTTCTTAACCGTGGCTGGTAAAAATTGAAGTGCTGGCTATTAGTTGGGTTCGACTATGTTGTGAGCCCTCTATTTTCATGTAATCGTTTAGTTTACTATGGCTAATAGATATTTTGGTCTTACCAGATTTGCAGCAGATGTTTTTCACGACTTACATGAGCAAGTTATAACTACATCTGCTAGGGGGCGCAAGGTGCTGACTCGAGTACAGAACATCGAGGCAGCACTTCCATCTCTTGAAAAAGCTGTCAAGAATCAGAAGAGCCATATACATTTCACTTATGTACCAGGTACATACCGTATCAATGTCAATATATCATGACCAGGAGTATAAAAGAAACCGTGCTAAGGGTTCCTATGAATATTTAAATTGTCAACAACCATCTTAACCAATTACTTGTCACTGATTTGCCCACAAACCCATCAGAATGCACTGAAACTAGTTGAAGTAACCTGATGTTGTGCATGAGGTCCATAGTAGTTTATCACAAAATGCCAACCTGAAAAATGGTCAAACCCATAAGGAACTTCCAATTGAAGTTGGTGGTGTCACAAAATTGCTATAGACCTTTTTGGCAGTAAGTTAACCTAGCCGTATGATGCTAGAGCTGCTCTGGTTGTTGGTAATGAATTAAACTTTAGTTTTACTGTTACTAGATCTACACGGTACAAAGTCAGATGCTGTCTCATACTTGAACGTCACTTGCTCTCACCGAATAATTTGGTTTAAGATGGTCTCACAGTTTTGTTGAATGTGCTGGTAAAATGCAGGCTCTGATTGGCATGCACAACTTAAAGATGAGCAAAATCACCTGCTTTCCAGTGATCTGCCTCGATTTATGATGGATTCCTATGAAGAATGTCGAGACCCACCACGACTTTACCTTCTTGATAAGTAAGACTTGATTGTTTTCTTTATTGATGCGCTTGTGGTTCCTGAAATGTTTTGTCTTTTAGATTTGATAATGCTGGAGCTGGGGCTTGTTCGAGGAGACATTCTGATCCATCATACTTCAAGAAAGCATGGGATATGATGAGAGCAGACAAGACAGGAAATTTCCAAAGAGAAAAGAAATCTCAGAAAATCAAGGTTCCGTTATTTTACTTTCTGCATTTCTGCATCAGAGGATCAGTGGCATGCTTGTCTATCTTAGCAACAGACACATTTAATAGTTAATGTGTATAATTATGGTATTGCTGCTCCACTGTACTCCACAGGCAAACATATCAAACTGGCACTATCATGTTATGATTTAAACTCAATGATTAGAAATCACCATACCTAGCTTGTGTCAAGATTTGGCAGAAGTCTGAATGTTGTCCTTATGAAGAGATAGGAAATAGTTATTTAGAGTCACCAAGCTTTGTTACTGGTTAATAATCTCGTGGGAACAAGAAATAACCATTTCCATGAATACATTCATGTGCTAAAATATTTGAAACTCATTTTCTATGGTCATATTCTGCTTGAGCCTCTGAGTGAATGTTTAGGAATTGCTAGATGTGTTACTGAACTATCATCCATACCTGTTTCTGATATGGAACGGCTCTAGCTCATTGAAGTTAGAATGGCAATTGTAATCTTTTATCATGTTGGTAAATATGTGGTGAAAGACTTAATAAATCTTTTGAACTTGGACAGAGAAAAGGATCACGCTTGAGAGAACCGTATCACGGACAAACTACACCCAGGCAGAGGAATGGTGAATTGCAGCGAGCACTCACCGCTGTTCAACTTACCAGCAGGTGCAATACAAATCCCAAATTCGAAGAGACATAAATTGCATATCCTTGTCACCTTCTCCTCCATGACTATTTTTCTTGTAGTATTTAGATCATGCATCTCGAACAGCCTTCTTAGTAATGTGTTTTGTCAGCAGGCACTTCGCGACTCCTAGTACTGATGGCCGGAGCCTTTCAGAGAATAGATCTACATCTGATGTAAGATCTAACCCTGACAATATAAGCAGATCTTCTTCGTTTAGTTCGAAAGCACGACTGAGTTTCACAGAGCAAGTTCTAGATACAAAGCCAACTGTAGTTCCTCATGAAAATGGCCATGACAAGCTGTCAAATAATAATCTACACAAGCTTAGCAATACCCCCTTGCACACACGGCTTGACGGTACCAGTGCAGATGACCTGGGTGATGATTTGAAGCAAAGTTCCCCGCTAGATGATATGACTGCTAGGTCACCTTCTGTTAAATGGGATGAGAAGGCTGAAATTACCATGTCTACAACTTCCGTCTACTGTGATGATGTTGTCATGGACAAGGCTGAACATGTACAATCTAAATGTATTAGCCCTGAGCAGCAAGAAATCGACCATAGGGAGATGGAGACTTTGGAGCAGCAAGAGGCATTACATCAAAAGGCAAAACAGTTATTAGTGTCATCAGGCTTGAACCACCATGATGAAGTCCCCAGTGAAACAGACAACTATGTGGATGCACTTAATACACTTGAATCTGAGACAGAGACTGAACCTGAGCTTCAAACTAAAAGTCGAGTGAAACCAGTACCTTCTCTCAATGTTGATGTGTCTCAGGTGGAGCTGATAGATAACATTGTCACAGAGTCTCCTGATTCTTCTGTTGCTGAATTCCCTGATGCATATCAAAATTCAAGTATGCCTCCTGCTCCTGAGAGCGCAGCTGATTTTCCCAGTTTGTCAAGTGCAGATGCTCCTGGCATTTCAGAGCCAGTATTATCAGGCTATACAGCTAATCCTCATCTTGAAGTGTCAGCTATTGCTACTAATACCCCTGTGAGCAATACAGAGGATGCTCCAGGTCCTTTAGAGATTTCAGAGTCAGCATCACGAGCCTATATAATTACACTTCCTAATCAAAGTTTCCCTGATTCCAATGAAATTCCAGACAGTAAGGCAGAAGATGCACCCATAGATTCTCCTGAGAAATTGGAACCAGGACCTTCAAGCTATACACCTACAATTCCCATTAAAGAGTCCTCTATTGTCAGTCAAAATACTAATGCAGAAAATGTTTCCGGAGACTGTAGTGAAGGCACTGCTTGTGCTGTATCCTTTTCCCAGCATATCATTTCTGATAAGCCAACTAATGAGGTATCTGCTACTAATAGCTCAACTGATGATACCTCTAGCGATGAAGATACAGTTGAAAGTGGTGGCATTGTTGAAGTGTCTAATTCACAGCCCATGCCACTGAATGACTCATTGGAAAACGGATGTGCAACTCAAGGCCTCCCAGCAAATGCCCCTACTAATTCTACTGGAGTATCTTCTGTTAAGCTCTGGACTAATGCTGGGCTCTTTGGACTTGAGCCATCTAAACCTCCAGTATTCGGTGCCCATGATGGTCCAAAGGAGGATACTACACCTGGACACACACATCCTCAGCTTTGCCATTCAACTGGGTGCACTGAAGTGCATTTTTCAAAGCCCACTGAATCAGCACAAGTAGATGTTCCAAATGGTAATTCTCCAATTACCAGCAGTTTTGTGGGGAAACTTGTTGGTATCTGTCCTGGTTCTACAAGCCACAGCTCAGAGACTAATCAATCAACAGTAAGAACACCTGATACTGTTATTGGTCAAACAGAGGGGTCCACAGGTAGTTCCACATCTTCTGAGCACAGTGATCACAAAAATATTATTGGTAAGCAAACTTCAATAAGTGAGCTCCTAGAATCTGAAGACAGTGCTGAAAATGGTGCTGAAATGTTCTCTAAAACTGACATGACTGGAAGGAATAACATGAATCAGGTGTCTGCATCAAGCTTTTCAAGCATTGCACAAAGATTTCTTGCTAATACACTTCAGCGAAGAACTCCCAAATACACTGATCTTCCTATGTCATCTGTTATAGTTAACACTGATGCAAACGGGACTGATGAATCTACCCAAATATCTTCTCTAGCCCCCAATGAAACAACATTCGAGGCATCTCAATTTGAGAAGAAAACAGAAAATGACACAAATGGACTGCCCAAATCGTCACTCTTCTCTAGTAGCCATTACTCTGAGAAATCATCTCCGCCGCTTGAGTACATGAAAATATCTTTCCACCCTATGAGTGCATTTGAAATGTCAAAATTGGACCTAGATTTCTCTGATGAAAATCTTCATGAGAATGCCGATGATATGATGTTACCAACGTTTCAGTTACTTCCAGGGTCTTCCGTTCCACAGCTTGGTAGTGGTTCTGAATCGGAAGATGATACTTTTGGCAGATCTTATAGTTATTCTTCGTATGATGATCTAAGTCCACGGTTATATTCAAACTCTGAGTTGTGGGATCAAGAAGACGCAAATGGATTGGAGGATCATGATATGCATAACAATCCAAATCAGATAGGATCCTTCGGAGCACCAATCTCTAGCTTTGTGGAATTTGAGCAGATGGACTTATCTGGTGCGAAGTCCACTGTATCACTTACAGATCTTGGGGATGATAATGGACTTGGCACGTTAGATTCTCATCCTGCTGGAGAACTTCCTAACTTCGATACTTTGATGGCTCATCAAAATGAGGCCTTCATTCCACACAATCCAGTAAGTTCATCACCAGATGAAGGTCAGTTGCCTCCACCTCCTCCTCTTCCCCCAATGCAATGGAGGACAATGAGACAAGTAGCTTCTGTAGAAGAAGGAAGAGGTTCTGCAGCTAAAGAAGATATGCTTGAGAGTACCTCAGATCTACCACCAGTACACACTCCTGTTCAGAAAGAACATCTTCTGCCCATCGCACCACCAGATCAACAAAATCTTCTGCCCATCACACCACCATATCAACAAAATCTTCTGCCCATCGCACCACCAGATCAACAAGGGCATGCGAAGGAGGTAGTATGTCTCATCTTTAATTGACTCTATTTTGAATAATTCCGTATCAATAATCACTGTCTTTTATTAATGATTCATTGACTTGACTTATGCAGAATGACAGAAAAGTTGATGGGGTAAAAGAGATAAGCAATCCTCTCGACATTGAAATCAGAGCAAGCTTGCTTCAGCAAATCAGGGATAAGGTTTGCTTCATTCTTTCTTAAAAAAAAAAATCTGTTGTTCTCTATTGTTTCATAGTTTTGTTACTCTTTTGTGTTGAAACCTGAGCAATTTTAGAATTTTTAGTTACGAACAGATAGCACCAGAGTATCATGTGACAATATATCATGGAGGCTCTGTGCCTTCTTCTTTTGCCAATACAATTTTTTTTCTGATGGTTGTTATTTGATTCTTGAACTTGAAAGCTAGTTAGCAAATTTGTGGCATTCAATAGTGATATTTTTGTTCATTTTAATAACTTGCAGTCAGGTCAGCAGAAGCTGAATGGACATGAAAAGTCAAAAGCAGTAGGCAATGATACTAAAAACTTGGATGAAAGGGAGGAGTTGCTTCAACAAATCAGGAGCAAGGTATTTCCATTATCTGCCCTATTGTACTTGTGTAGTATAATGCTACCTGACAGGTCTTTATGTTAAGTTTTCTTGATCCATGCCTAGTCGACAGACTTGCAGTTGAAACACAATACACTAGAACACCCACATTGAGGGCCCATCTCTCTCAACCAAACCATAAACACACAATAACAAGGCTAAATAACTACTTAGTTTGTTACTATGCTTGTATGATGCTTACAGTCATCTCAGAAAATAACTGTAGCTAGTTTGCTAATATGTTCACATGATGCAGACATTCAATTTAAGACGAACAAATGCATCTAAGACAAACACCTCATCACCGACCACTGCCAACTCCAGCGTTGTAGCAATCCTGGAAAAGGCAAATGCAATCCGCCAGGTTTGTATTGATTCTTTTTTTTCCCTTGATGTTAGTTTATGCGCTACTTTCCTTATGTTTTCCCTGATTGTTTCCATGCTATCAGGCTGTGGCCAGTGATGAGGGAGGTGATGATGATAGTTGGAGTGATATATGAATACTCAACTGGAACGCGTATGAAACTCTTTTTCTGTATATTCAGCTAGTACAAGATGAAGTGAGAAAATGTGAATAACATCCTTTTCTTCATTGTAATTAGATTTTCCAGGTCTGTTTTGTACCCCTTTTTAGTTCACATTAGTGTATTCTCTCATAGGCCCATGCGGTTGTGGAAATGTTTAGATCATTTTCACATTATGTAAATTAACTTTATTATTTATTTTTGATAGTGAAATTAACTGGTAAAATAAGCATGTTAAACTGTTTTTTCTAGCAATGTATTGAAATAATATCTCTTTGCATTCATAATAATATGGGGGTGTATCTGTGCAACAGATTTATCTTTTCTTTTTCCCGCCCTTTTGAAGTATGCTGTTGACCTATTGTCCTTGCCCTCAACAAAGGCAATAATTCTGAATTGCAAGTCATTCACATTACTCTATCAGCTTTGTTTGGTTAACAGCATTATCTGTGCTATTCACTTCATTTGTTATGTTGGACCTACGGAAAAATCTGGTAGATACATACTTAGTTGTGCAAACTTACTACCTGGTGTTATTTGTTAAGTTAAAAATGCTGCCAATCAGTTTAAGTCTAGGTTCTTAAGCTTTGCTTCCAACTTGGTATAAGACTATTTATGTTTGTCCCTTCCTGGTCTTTTTACAAACAAGAAAGGCAGAGTATGGTATGCTTTTTTATCCTTTGCATGAGTTGCACAACCTGATCCTAGACAAGTGACTTCTCATCTTGATCCTGTGGTCTCATACTACTACTATTTCGAACATGGGCAGACTATGCTACAGTTATATCACTTGTCCATAGTAAACTGCTAAGTGTTTTCCTTCTTTTATTAGATGTATAGCATGCAATAATAATTAGTTCAGTCACCAATTTGTTACCTCTTAGGATGCTTCTAATGCCTTTTATTTTTAACATGAGTTGTGCTTTCTATTTTATATCATTGGATGTTCTTAAATCTATTACTGTTTGTAAACAAGCTCTTCTACGGCAATGCATTTTTTTATGCCACATATGGTATCTATCTGTCATCAGATTGACGTGGTACACAATTCTTGTGGTTTGTGGGAACTGGGAAATGGTCACTTGCAATTGTTACTAAAGCAAGTGGCCTTATTTGCAATATTTTGTTTCTCACGTTGCAAACTGGGCTAGTTGAATATAATTTCCTTCTGCATTTTTCCAATGTGAATTCCTGAAGCAAATTGTCTTCCTCTCCTATTCGTTTGTTCCCAGTTTTTAACAGATTGTTCCTCTTACAGTGCCATGGTCTCATGGGCAAGATTTTGCAGCCAGGCCTGTCTCTATTGGTCCAATGTTCTACCAGCTACAGAAAACGAAAGTCTCAGAATCCCAGCCATGAACCCGTTGTGCAGCTCTTCAGTCCTCCTAAGCGCCAGTTCCTGAAAGAAAACAAAACAAAAGAGCCACCTGGAACGTAAAATACTTCCAGAGATGCAAGGGCTGACTTCTCACAAATCCTCACAGAAAAATGAAAAGACAGACAAAACAACACGCATCAGTCTCGCAAACTGGGATAATTTTCGGCTTCTCGCCGTGCCACGGGCGAGCCGACGAGCAGCGTGCGTCACCACCGTACGGCGAGAATTGTATGGCACGCACGGGAGGGTTAGCCACAGCGGAGATGAGACATTAGCAGCAGCCGGTGACACCACAAAATCCTCTCGCGTCTCCTCCCCTACTCCAACGCTTTAAAAAACCGGGGGAAATGGCGTGCCCGCGCCTACGCCTCGCCGTGCAGCCGCGCGCGCGGTATAAATTTGCACGCGAGCCGCGATGATCTCCCTCCACTCCGCCCCCTTCACCCTCCTCGTAAAGCTCCCCGGCCGGAGGAGGAGCGGTCTTACGCCGCCGAGGTGCGCCGTCCGGGGAGCCGGGAACGTGTCGTCGGCGGCGGTGCGGGAGATGGCGGTCGCGAAGGGGCGGCGGCAGCATGAGTACTCCATCGACGCACGCCTCCGGCAGCTCGCGCCGGAGAAGGTGTCCGCCGACGACCGCCTCGTCGACTACGAGACCCTCCTCGTCGCGCGCTTCCTCGACATCCTCGAGGACCTCCACGGCGGCGATTTCAGACAAGTGGTACGGAAACCCACTCAATTTCTTCTCGTTTGATCGTGTCGATGTGCGAGAATGGACGAGGATTAAACGGCGCCATGTATGGCGGCGTAGGTGGAGGATTGCCTGAGGCTGTCCGGGGAGTACCAGAGCGAGGGCGACCCGGCGAGGCTGGGCGAGCTGGGTGGCCTCCTGACGAGCCTGGACGTGGGCGACGCCATCATGGTGGCGAGCTCCTTCTCCCACATGCTCAACCTGGCCAACCTCGCCGAGGAGATCCAGATGGTGTACCGCAAGAAGGCGGAGGCGAGCCGGCGCGGGGACTTCGTCGACGAGGCCTCGGCGCCCACCGAGTCCGACATCGACGAGACGTTCCAGCGCCTCGTCCGCGGCCTCGGCAAGTCCCCCCGCGAGGTGTTCGACGCGCTCCGCGGCCAGACCATCGACCTCGTCCTCACCGCCCACCCCACGCAGTCCGTCAGGCGTTCACTCCTCCAGAAGCACGCAAGGTTAATTACAAGGGCACTACTGATGCAGTGATATGCTTCCTTTCACTTGATCATTGACGTGTTTTGCTGATGGATTTGTGAATTGTGATCATTGTTTCAGCATTAGGAGCTGCCTGACACAGCTCTGCGGCGAGGGCATCTCCGACAACGAGGAGCAGGAGATCGACGAGGCCCTTCAGAGAGAGGTGCTACGACAACTCGAACAATCAATCAAATCTCGTCTCAAATTTGCGACCGTGTGATCGTGTCGTGTAATCACTAATCAGCTGGAGATGTGTTCGTCGGGTCGAGTTCGCAGATTCTCGCGGCGTTCAAGACGGACGAGATCCGGCGGACGCCGCCGACGCCGCAGGACGAGATGCGCGCCGGGATGAGCTACTTCCACGACACCATCTGGAACGGCGTGCCCAAGTTCCTCCGGCGCCTCGACACGGCGCTCAAGAACATCGGCATCGACGAGCGCCTCCCCTACAACGCCCCACTCATCCAGTTCTCCTCCTGGATGGGCGGCGATCGCGACGGTAGCTAAGCTATCAAATATACATCCCTTTTCAAAATTTGAGATGAGAGGTGAGGAATTTAATCTGCAAGATCGTCTTCCTCATGAATTCGACGGTGCAGGGAACCCGAGGGTTACACCAGAGGTTACCAGGGACGTGTGCCTGCTTGCAAGGATGATGGCTGCCAACTTGTACTTCTCCAAGATGGCCGATTTGATGTTCGAGGTGCTTGCTGCTCTGAATTTTAGATTTGAATTTCTCAGTACAGACACTATTAATTCTGAACTTCTAGTTTATCACTGCTCTGCTATTTGAAGCGCTGGCCTGTGGCCTCTGAATGCGCATTTGCTTCCGAGTTCTGACCTTCTGTCTCTGTAGCTCTCCATGTGGCGCTGCAACGACGAGCTCCGAGCTCGTGCCAACGAGTTGCACCGGAAGTCCTCACGGAAGTACGCCAAATACTACATTGGTATGATGCTTCATTGATCGTATCTTACTTAGATGAGATGTTGAAATTATTTGCGATGATGCTAGTTTGATTCATCTGTTGCAGAGTTCTGGAAGAAGATTTCTCCAGGAGAACCTTACCGCATTATACTCGGCGATGTGAGGGACAAGCTGTACAATACCTGCGAGAGTGCTCGCCAGATCTTGTCGAAGGGAATTTCTAGCATTCCTGAAGACCAAACTTACACCAATGTCGAGCAGGTTGCTAAATTTAAGCTCAAAAACTATCACAGTGTTTGAAACTCAGGATTTTCTCTGTAAAATTTACAGAAAGTAGTTTAGTTTCTTTATTGATCAGGGAAAAAAAATCCCCGCATTCTAAATGTGACTTCTCTAAACCATATGAAGTTTTTAAGTTTACTATGCTTGGTGAACTTTGGTGCAGTTCTTGGAGCCGCTTGAGCTGTGCTACCGATCGCTGTGCGACTGCGGCGACAAGCTGATCGCCGACGGCAGCCTGCTCGACTTAATGCGGCAGGTCTCCACCTTCGGCCTCTCCCTCGTCAAGCTCGACATCCGGCAGGAGTCGGAGCGCCACACCGACGCCATGGACGCGATCACCACGCACCTCGGCATCGGCTCCTACCGGGAGTGGCCCGAGGAGCGGCGCCAGGAGTGGCTCGTCTCCGAGCTCCGCGGCAGGCGCCCGCTCTTCGGCCCCGACCTGCCGCAGTCCGAGGAGGTCGCCGACGTGCTCGGCGCGTTCCGGGTCATCGCCGAGCTCCCCGGCGACAGCTTCGGCGCGTACATTATCTCCATGGCCACCGCGCCGTCCGACGTGCTCGCCGTCGAGCTGCTGCAGCGGGAGTGCGGCGTCAAGAAGCCCCTGAGGGTCGTCCCGCTGTTCGAGAAGCTCGCCGACCTTCAGCAGGCGCGCGCCACCATGGAGCTCCTCTTCTCCGTCGACTGGTACAAGGAGCGGATCGACGGGAAGCAGGAGATCATGATCGGGTACTCCGACTCCGGCAAGGACGCCGGCCGGCTGTCCGCGGCGTGGCAGCTGTACAAGGCCCAGGAGGAGATCGTCGGCGTGGCGGAGCGGCACGGTGTGAAGCTGACCATCTTCCACGGCCGGGGCGGCACCGTGGGGCGCGGCGGCGGGCCGAGCCACCTCGCCATCCTGTCCCAGCCGCCGAACACCGTCAATGGCTCGCTCCGCGTGACCGTCCAGGGCGAGGTCATCGAGAAGTCGTTCGGCGAGGAGAACCTCTGCTTCCGGACGCTGCAGAGGTTCACGGCGGCGACCCTGGAGCACGGCATGAACCCGCCGGTGTCCCCGAAGCCCGAGTGGCGCCGCCTGCTCGACGACATGGCGACGGTGGCCACCGACGAGTACCGCTCCATCGTGTTCCAGGAGCCGCGCTTCGTGGAGTACTTCCGCGCCGCCACGCCGGAGACGGAGTACGGGCGGATGAACATCGGCAGCCGGCCGTCGAAGCGGAAGCCCGGCGGCGGCATCGAGTCGCTGCGCGCCATCCCGTGGATCTTCGCGTGGACGCAGACGCGGTTCCACCTCCCCGTGTGGCTGGGCTTCGGCGCCGCGTTCAGGCACGCCATGCAGCAGCACGACGCCGGCGGCCTCGCCACGCTCCGCGAGATGTACGACGAGTGGCCCTTCTTCCGCGTCACCATCGACCTCCTCGAGATGGTCTTCGCCAAGGGCGACCCCGGCATCGCCGCACTCTACGACGAGCTCCTCGTCCCCGACGACCTGCGGCCGTTCGGCGAACAGCTTAGAGCCAACTACGTCGAGACACAGCGCCTCCTACTGCAAGTAAGCAATTATCACTTCATTGGGAAGTAGGAGTATTTTCTAACACCTACGCCTATGATGCGGTTTAAATAATTATATAAAAATTATAAAATTTGATAAGATAGATTATAAACATTTAAGTCTAAATTTATCTAGACACAAAGAAATAAAAATAATAAATTTTACCTACGTTATATAGGTAGTACACACAACCTGGTTTTTTTTTCTCTAGTTATAGTCTTATAGATACTATTCACAACTTGGTTTTATTTTTTTTTCTCTAGTTATAGATCAAATTTAGTCTTGCACTATAGATTTATGTCATCTCAATTAATGTTATCATTTTTTTCTATAATTGTAAGGCCTCTGGTCTAGTTTCCAATTTTTTCTTCAAACTTACAACTTTTCCATCGTATCAAAACTTTCCTACACACACAAACTTTCAACTTTTCCGTCACATCGTTTCAATTTCAATCAAAGTTCTAATTTTAGCGTGAAACACACCCTAAGTCATATGTGAATAATAGGTGCCACGGCACCTCTTTTTATCTCCAACGAGCACGCCGCCATGATATATCACACGCATTTGTTCGTATTCCATAGGTTGCCGGGCACAAGGATCTCCTGGAGAGTGATCCGTACCTGAGGCAGCGGCTGATGCTGCGGGACTCGTACATCACGGCGCTGAACGTGTGCCAGGCGTACACGCTGAAGCGGATCCGGGACGGCGGGTTCAGGCCGGAGACGCGGCCGCCGCTGTCGAAGGAGCTTCTGGGCTCGTCGGCGGTGGCGGAGAAGCTGGTGAAGCTCAACCCAAACAGCGAGTACGACCCCGGGCTGGAGGACACGCTCATCCTCACCATGAAGGGCATCGCAGCCGGCATGCAGAACACGGGCTGATCGATGCAAAAGCACCATGGCCTTGCCGGTTAAAAATTTGTAGAGAAGATTGGTGGGAGTGGATTGAGACTGTAAATTGGTGTTGCTGACTTGTTTCTGGTGCTTATTGGGTCAAGAACAGATCGTACTGTTCTTGTTTCTTCAGTTATCTCTGTTTTTTAGCAGTGATGGTACACGGATTTCCTGGTTCTAGCTTGAACCGTGATCACTGTTTTCTTTCAGTAACGTAGCAGATTAACCTGGAGTGGGGATATACCTGAGAATTCAGCTTCCCAAGCATATCTTTTTTTGAAACTAACTTCCCAAGAATATCTCCGCCGGAAGAAATCCAAAGTTCTTGGTCTTACTAATCAGCACGATTTATAACACTGGATCGCCACTTTTACGCTTTGACCCCATACAGCATGTTGGATCTGATCATCTAGTGAAGGAAGCAAAGTATGAAAAACTGAACTTTTTCTAAAGAAGGTCGGAAAGCAGCTAGTCCCGGATTCACAGTCCTCAGGGACCCACCTGTAAAGATATGTTTGAGAAACTTAAAAATCTGAGAAACAGTTTGTTTGGTAGTAGTATCCAATTTTTTAAAATCTACAAAAACTTGAAATTCAATTTCTAACTTTCAGTTAATTTTTTAAATTCTATAGCTGTTCATAATTCCAACGAAAACCAGTCGAATTCTGCGAAATTTTGATGTTTCGACATGGCTCGGAATTAAGTTTCGATTGGAATTTTGAAGGCTAAACAATGATTTATCGAAATTTAATCAAAATTTATTGAAAACCATGATACCGATAGAACTCAAAATTTAGTGGTCAACCCGTAATGTAAACTCCTGCTATGACAAGCTCCAGCCCTAAAGTCCCAAACCATGGCCTAAGGGTGTGTTTGAGGAGAAAGGGATTGAATAGATTGGGAAGATACGCAAAACGAGGTGAGGCATTAACTCATGATTAATTAAGTATTAACTATTTTAAATTTTTAAAAATGGATTAATATGATTTTTTAAAGCAACTTTCATATAGAAATTTTTTTGCAAAAAACACACCGTTTAGTAGTTTGGGAAACATGCGCGCGGAAAACGATGTGCATTCTTACTCCCTATCACCCAAACGAACGCAGCCTAAATCTGCTTCAAGAGAAGCAAGAATTCCCAACTTTCCGAGGGTCTGGGCCTCGAAGCGGAAGCATTCACACCCGCAACCCTCTCGCCTCTGGACTCCGGCCATGTCGCTCTCGTCGGCGCGTCAGCGTCGGGCCACGGCCGCGTCGCCGCCGACCGACGACGGCTACTCCAAGGAAGCCAAGGACAGGAGGCGGCGCCCCAGCGGCGAGGAGGAGGAGGAGGGCATCCGGTGGTTCCTCCCGTTCCTCGCCCTCGGCCTCCTCCGCCACATGAGCGCGTCCTCCAACCTGATCCACGACTGCGACGAGGTGTTCAACTACTGGGAGCCCCTCCACTTCCTCCTCTACCGCTCCGGCTTCCAGACCTGGGAGTACAGGTCTCGCTTTTTTCTCGCCTCACTCTCCCTAAACTAAACCCTAGCTGTACAGTTCGTTTTGATGCTCGATGCGCGGGCGGAATCGCGGACCGGGATTGCACGGATTTGTGCTGTTGTACGGAGCAGGAGAGAATCGGAGGGTAGATTTTAACAAGTGTTCGTAGTGGTTCGATGGGGATGTGAAGATCTGCCGCTATTTGGGGATGGTTTGCTGACACTTCTGGGTGGGCGAGTCTGAGTGGAATGGAGCCTTGGAGATTACCTGGGAATGCGTAGTGGCGGGTGAGCATTTGAAGGACTTCGGCTTGGGAGCAATGGTGTAGCCGTGTAGGTTAGTGGAGGTGCTTGATTGAAGGGTTTTAGGTCGCGTGAGTATGCACTGAGTTACAATTCGGAGGTTTATGACATGAAGCGTTTTGTTTTAGATTTGGCACCAATGATGAGTCTGTGTGTTGGGGCTTTGCATTGTCTGCTTCTGTAGTTTGTCTGATTTGGGGTTTTGCAAATTGTGGTGATTTGATGAGGCTGGGGTGTCCAAATGATTATATGAGGTCTTCAGATGCATGGCAGATTTATGGAGCAAAATTGTTTGATTTTCATGAATCCGGGGGGGGGGGAATAGTTTTAGGTAAGGGTGACTGACTATACCACTAGGATAAAAGGCACTGGTGCAGTGATAAACATGGCCAACTATCTTAGAATCAAAGAGAACGGTATTTAATTGTTTCAATTTTTATTGGGTTACCATATTTTTCTTGTATTCTAAGATTGGAAATAAGCTGTGATACTTAACAGCTCATTGTAACTATATTGCCAAACTGACATTTAAAATAAATATTGACGGTTCATTCATGTTTGAGGCTCCAATGTTTTGCATTCCTAGGGGTTCCATTTGAAGCCTGGTTTCAGAGAACTAGTGAAGTTGCTGGTATGGTTTTATTATAATTAGCATGCGGAAGTTTGTTTCGAGTGGCTTCAGAATCGGATGATGATAAGGCAGTTGCATGGTTTCTGTAACTGTGGCTGAAAAAATGTTGCTTACACTAACAAGGATTTGTTTTGATAGATCTTGTTCTAACAATATGATTCCTTCTATTATTATTATTTTTGCTAATCCATACATGTAACAATATGTGTTCTCACTCGATGGTGCCTCCCTGGCTGGCAATATGGAGGTGGATGGAAATCTTCATAGTGTAGATGGGCCACTTTGTGTTTTGGTTTCAGCTTCTGCAGTCTTTTATCTTTCAATTCCAGAGCTTGTAATTTTGTTCGGGGGATCACACAGGCAGTAGGATGGCATTGTTGCAGTGTGCTTACCACTTGTTATGCTTTTTCTATTGTTAGTTTACTATGTAGCGGGATGCTTTTCCTATAATGGAAAGGGGGGACTGGGGGAGGCATGGCCTCTCTGTTTTGAAAAAAAAAGCTCTAGTATCTAAACAGAATCAACTAGACATAGATCTAATTCGAAGAATTCTTGTATATAATTTCACAGCGTTTGTGAGTACATGACGATATGAATGGTTTTGATATTGATTTTGTGTAATTCTATCCTTGCAGTTCCAACTTTGCTCTTAGATCATATCTGTACCTTTTCATTCACGCTCTTGTAGCTGGGCCTGCTTCAATGATTTTTGGGGAGCATAAGGTTTGTACTGTTCTATTCTTTGTTTCCTCACCTTTTAAGATCTGCTAATTAAATTCTTACTAGTCAATACCTACCACTAATCGTATTTAATTTATTCTTTCATGATTGTTAAGGTTCGAGTGTTCTACTCTGTGAGAATCTTTCTTGGCCTTATATCAACTATAACAGAAACTGTTCTGGTTGTTGCTCTTTCAAGAAAATATGGAAAAAGACTTGCTTGTTATGTCCTTGCAATGCTGTGCTTAACCAGTGGCTGCTTCTTTGCCAGTACCAGTATGTTTCTCAGATTTCAGTTCTATATTATCATATGGAAGCTCTATTGCAGCTGTGTAACTATTCAAACTGAAGTGGTAGCTTATATTTTTTTTTCCTTATTGCAGGTTTCTTGCCAAGTTCATTCTCCATGTATGCTGTAACACTTTCCTCTGCACTCTTCCTACTTGAGAATTATGCTGCTGCAGTCTCTGTTGCAGCTGCGGGAGTTATCCTTGGTTGGCCTTTCTCAATTTTGGTGTTTCTCCCTGTTACGGTTTACTCACTAATTAGAGGATCTTTCAGAAGAGTATTTTTATCTGGATTTCTGACTTCCATGTTCCTTCTTGTAAGTTACACATGTATATTGTCATTGTTTTTACAATGAAGTAAGTCTAAATTTGATCTGATTGTGAAAGTTGCATGCCAGGTCCTTTCGGTTATTGCTGATTACTACTGCTATGGCAAATGGACAGCATCAGTGTTCAATCTTCTGAAATATAATGTGTTTGGTGGTGGTGAAAGTCACTTGTATGGAACAGAGGGGCCTTCATTCTATTTTAAGAATGGATTCAATAACTTCAATTTTGCGTTCATCTTGGCTCTGCTATTTTTGGGGTTTGTGCCATTTGCAAGGAAGAAATATGTCCCAGATCTATTGATAGTTGTATCTCCTGTCTACATTTGGTTGGCTTTCATGTCCTTGCAGGCACACAAAGAAGAAAGGTAATCATCTGAATGTAAATATTAACTTGTTTATCAGTTGAGTATGCAATATATATAAGATTTATTAATCTGAGTGAAACGATTTTTCTCTGCATAAACACAATGAAGAGATAACTAAACATGCTTATTCTGTTTGTTTCCTCTCATGAACTTAACACAGTATCTGCATTTGTGTTTTGTATAGCTGTATGCCCCTGTTGCCACTGGCCAACAGTAGGAGTGTTTTCTTTCAGTTGCTTTATCACTGGCATGTTCTTCATCCTATAAATTTCATGTTTGCCCACAGTAACAAGTTAAACTTTCTGAATCTAGAATTAGATACAGCAACAAGGTTCTCCCAAACTTGTCTTAACCTGGCAAACTTCAAGGCAGTGTGTTTGGCACCTTGTGATTATTAATTATGTTGATGTGGAAAAAAAACACCATTGTTCTGGGGCATGAAAACAATTATCTGTTTGAGTGCTTCTGATATTCTCCTAGTTTTTTTTTTATGGTTAATGCTACTCTACAGATGAGAACTACAAAAACTGACCATTTTTTTTCTTTCCTCTATCTGTTTATGCAGGTTTCTTTATCCAATTTACCCATTGATATGTGTTGCAGCTGCAGCTGTTATTGACACCTTTCCAGATTTTTTCCATGACAAATATTCATCTGAACAGTCTATCTTTGAAAAGGTGATCTTAAAGACCTTGATTGCATTTTTATATCATTTTGTTAATGTGATAATATTTTTTTAAAAAATTCCTCTGATAAATATGGCAGATAGCAAAGGGCCTGCGGCCTTTGATCCTTGGCTTCATTTTGTGTGCTTCCCACAGCCGAACATTCTCCATGTTGAATGGATATGGTGCCCCTATTCAGATCTACCAGCATCTGGAACATCATGAAGATACTGGGCCTGGTAAGGATCTACCAATGTGTTGATCCACTAATTAAACATTTCTCTCCGTGATACATTTTTTCTCTTGTTTGGAGTTTTGGACCTGTGGTTGCTTATTGCACACTGCGCAGAGCTATTATGGATTCGTGATATAACAATGGCTTCAACCTTGTGCGTATTATTGCGAGGGTTTGCTGTAGTCTTGCTCTTGTAGGGCTCTTACTGTAGTGATAGTTACACAACTGCTGATTGAGATTTATTGAGTAATCTTTCGATAGAATTAAGCAATCTTTCATGGAACGATGAATTATGAAGGAAGCATTTTGAACTCACTAGCTGTGTCTCTTTGTTTTCAGGTTCTGTTCTCTGTGTTGGGAGTGAATGGCACCGCTATCCATCATCGTTCTTCATACCCTCCTATATTAGTGAAGTTCGGTGGATAGATGATGGCTTCCGAGGGCTTCTTCCATTTCCCTTCAATGAAACCCTGGGAGGCACCACTGCTGCTCCATCTTATTTCAATGACAAGAACAAGGCCTCTGATGAACAATATGTATTTTCTCTTGCCTTTAAACTTTACAGCACATATTTTCTCTTGACAATACTCCGAGTAACAACCTCCTTGCACTTCTGGTTGCAGCTGAAAGACATTGGGGCATGTAGCTTACTGGTGGAACTTGATCTTAGACGGCCTTACCCATCCCGAGGAAGTGATTTGTCGACATGGGAGGTAACCTTGTTTGAGATTTTTTGTCATCCAT
Source organism: Oryza longistaminata (assembly GCA_009805545.1). Classification (NCBI taxonomy): domain Eukaryota; kingdom Viridiplantae; phylum Streptophyta; class Magnoliopsida; order Poales; family Poaceae; genus Oryza; species Oryza longistaminata. The sequence goes on from CM020183.1 coordinate 34,958,267, forward strand.
GTTGCAGAGATGGTGGAGGCAATGAATAGTGTGAACAATATGTATTTTCTCTTGCCTTTAAACTTTACAGCACATATTTTCTCTTGACAATACTCCGAGTAACAACCTCCTTGCACTTCTGGTTGCAGCTGAAAGACATTGGGGCATGTAGCTTACTGGTGGAACTTGATCTTAGACGGCCTTACCCATCCCGAGGAAGTGATTTGTCGACATGGGAGGTAATTCCATGTTCACAATTTCATTCATTTGTTAACTCTCATGTCTGTTTTCCTACTTTTGCCATCTGATAATTCGTTTATACTCCAGACACTGGCTGCGCTGCCCTTTCTGGATAGAGAGCTTTCACCTGCATTATACCGGTCATTCTTCATACCGCACCGATGGCAGCAAAACAATGTTTTTGGCCTGTACAAACTGCTGAGGAGGCTGCCTACTGACCAAGCGTAATCTAGTACTGGAACCTCATTATCTATAACACAGTGAAGTAGCAAATCGTATGATTGATTAGTCGGCATAGACTGATTCACAAATTTTGATTACCAGATGTTTTTCACTGAAATGCCCCTTTTCCCTATTTGTGAAATTCTGAACAATGTTATGTGTAGACTAATCTATCCCAACGAATGGAGTTGTATAACTGAATCATTAGCTTTTCTATTTTTCTTGACGGAATCTGAGGATTGCGTGATTGTGCCCTGGAAAGTGGAAAATAGTGCTTAGGCACTTAGCCAGCACTATACTCGTTTCTACTGCATGATGAATCCTTGGCAATGGTAGATTGTGAAGTTGTTTACTGAAGTTTAGTTCATCATTCCGGAAATTCTTTTGTGAAGATCTGTCTCATGCTGAAATTGAATTGGCTATGGTTTCCAATTTCCATTTCATGTGTTCGGAGGACTCATGAATTTGTAAAAATCGAAATAAATCAAACTGAAATAGTTTGGCTGAACATTGGAACGGTTACATGTTGGTTGGTACGTTTTGCTAGTACGCCAAATTTTAGGCGTGCCATAATTTCTTAGGCTGGTTAGTGTTTGGTGGATTCATAGGCCCTGTTTAATAGCCTTTCGGAATCTTGCTATTTAGGAGTATTAAACGTAGATTACTGATAAAACCCATTCCATAACCCCTAGGCTATTTTGCGAGACGAATCTAACGAGGTATGCTCCGCCCCGCCTGTCGCCTCCACCCCGCTCAACCAGTCAACCCTGCTCTGCCCAGGTGGGAGAGAGAAGATAGAGAGAAGAGGGATGACATGTGGGGCCAAATGGTTCCCACCATTCATTATTATTTTGTGTGTAGCTGATATGTGGGCCCCATGATTTTTATTTTTTTAAGATTGAATTGCCACGTAAGCACCACGTGGAATGAATACCTAGTCAATGGAGCCACATAGGCGTCACGTCTGCCAAAACCAAGTACAATACTGCCGAGGGACCTTCTTTACACGGTTTTGTAAGTTGAAGGATGTGTTGTACCCGGTTTTGTACTAAAGGGATGAATTTCGGACTCGGCGACAAATTGAGGGACCTAGAATGAACTTAGAACCCAACTTGTTTGTTTTCTTTTTTATTAGACGTGAAATTCACGTGTCCTTCGTTGCTTTGTGGAGTCTGCACGTACCCTCAACTTCTTGATAAGAACAGCAGCTAGCAACTCTAGAGGCAATGCGGGTACACCCTAATTCTGTCAGAGGACCAACCTACTAGTACGTGCCATATGTGAATTTTGAACTGCGCATGCTACTGTGCTCTCAACATGTAAAAAACACACGGAAGGACAGTTGGCTATGACGGCAATTTAAGTTGTACTACACTGTAGATAGGGCCCCCATCATTTAGTCATTTTCTTCGTCAGACACGCTACATGGCTAAAAGTGAGCCTACAGCGTGCTACGCCAGAAAAAAGAGAGGAGAAAGCAACGATGTTTTTTTGAACTTATGACTGAAACAGGGGTAGCTACATGCGATGATGCCCTCTGAAGTCCGAACCAAGCTGGCGAAGATGCATATCTGCACACATTCCTCATGCAGCTTGCAGCACGTCGATCGGTTCGAACCTCACTGTCCATGCACTGTATATCTTTACTGTCCGGGGCTCCGGGCAACGGTTTGTACAGAATTATTCATGTCTTCATGCAAGAAAGCAACACAGGAAATTGCAAAATCTTTACTGCACTTCCCACACAGAATTACTGGAGAGTGCACCAAAAGATCAAACACCGATACAAAAAGGAAGCCATAAGATGGCGGGAGCTCGTTCAAACAAAGAGGCACAGCGCTCGCTGCCGCTGCTGCTGAATTGCTCATCAGAGAGGCAGCAAAGGGACAAGTTAACAGTGAACGTGCAGAGATGAAAAAAAGGCGAAAAGTTGGCACGATCGTAGAAGGGCCCCCAAACCAACCAACCAACCTCAGTGCCATCACGGCCTTTTTCTTCTTCTTTCCCTCCTCCCTCTTTCGCTCGTAGCTAGCTTTCCGCCAACCGGCGACTTTTTTACCCACTCGAATTGGCGAAAGCCTCTGTCTGTGCTACTGCGAAATTCATCGTGCCACTGCGATATTCGTCGCCGTCCCAATTCCCCGACCTGCGCTGAGCGAGCCTTGTGGTTCACATCGTAGCAACTAGCAACGGATTCTTTGGTTCTTGATTTTCTTTTTCTTTTCTTTGGTTCTTGATTCTTTGGTTCCTCTTCTATGCAGTTCCTTCTTTCGGCGGCGGATGGAGGCACCGGCGGGCGGTGGCTACCTGCTTGGTGGCCAACCAGCGAGGTGCTCCGGAGGACACTCCGCCGGCAGCAACGGCGAGGGTTTCGGAGGACACCCGGCCACATCGCCACCTTCGTCCAGCTGGGTTTCTCTCCCTCGTGAGCACAGGTATGATTTCCTCCATGAACCCTGTCTTGTTCATCTGTCTTGCTCAGTTTTGGTTTGATTTGTATATATAGTTCATGTCTCGTTCAGGAGAAAGTTTCAGTGACTGTTATAGCTAGGCTTTCATGCCATTTTGCTAGGCCCAGATTTGTATGCCAGGAGAAAGTTTCATTTTGCTTTCATGCCATTCAGGAGAAAGTTTCAGTTACTGCTAATTTAAAGTTTCCTACTGCCTTGTGTTAAATAGATGGTCTTTTACTTTGTCTCTGTATAACCTGGATTTTCTCAATATTCAGGATATACTGAACGAAACACTGAATAAGTAGCATTTTTGCATACTGCTGACAACATGCTGTTCTGCAGATTTTTACACCAAAATTTCCTTTCCATACATTATGTGATAGAAAATTATTTTAGATGGCAAATGATACATTTGTGTTGTTCGTTGCTTTGTTTCAAGTGAGGAAATGCGGACACCCAACGCATTTTTTGGACTTGGCACTAACAGTGGTGAAGATATTGAGATGGGTGATGGTGATAGTGACTCTGAACAAGTTGGTCCTGTAGATGAGCATGTGAATCCAGTAATACAAGCTTTAACAAGGAAATTCAGATCTGAGGCTTGGAAAGAGTTTGTGCCGATACTCATTGATAATGAAGTTGGTGCAGGAAAGTGTAAGCACTGTGATACAGAGATCCGTGCAAAGCGTGGAGCGGGAACAAGTTCATTGAGGAAGCATTTGACAAGATGCAAGAAGCGAATTAGTGCTCTTAAGATTGTGGGGAATCTTGACTCTACACTTATGTCTCCTAATAGTGTAAGGTTAAAGAACTGGAGCTTTGATCCTGAAGTTTCTAGAAAAGAGCTCATGCGAATGATTGTATTACATGAGTTGCCCTTCCAGTTTGTGGAGTATGATGGATTTAGAAGTTTTGCTGCTAGTCTTAACCCCTACTTCAAGATTATTTCGAGAACAACTATAAGGAATGATTGCATCGCTGCTTTTAAAGAGCAAAAGTTAGCAATGAAGGACATGTTCAAGGGTGCAAATTGTAGGTTCTCATTGACTGCAGATATGTGGACTTCGAACCAAACAATGGGATACATGTGTGTGACATGTCATTTCATTGACACAGATTGGAGAGTACAGAAGAGGATTATAAAGTTCTTTGGAGTAAAGACACCTCATACTGGAGTGCAGATGTTCAATGCTATGCTCAGCTGCATTCAAGATTGGAATATCGCAGACAAGATATTCAGTGTTACTTTGGATAATGCTTCAGCCAATGATTCAATGGCTAAGTTGTTAAAGTGCAATTTGAAAGCTAAGAAAACTATACCAGCAAGAGGGAAGCTACTTCACAACCGATGTGCAGCACATGTCATCAATCTCATAGCCAAAGATGGGTTGAAGGTTATTGATTCTATTGTTTGCAACATCCGTGAAAGTGTGAAGTACATGGATAATTCCCCATCTCGCAAAGAAAAGTTTGAGGAGATCATTGCCCAAGAAGGGATCACATGCGAGTTGCATCCCACTGTGGATGTATGTACTCGTTGGAACTCCACATATCTAATGCTCAATGCAGCCTTCCCTTTCATGAGGGCTTATGCTTCATTGGCTGTTCAAGACAAAAATTACAAATATGCACCCTCTCCTGATCAGTGGGAAAGAGCAACTATAGTCTCTGGAATTTTGAAGGTGCTTTATGATGCAACTATGGTGGTGTCTGGATCTTTATATCCAACATCAAACCTTTATTTCCATGAGATGTGGAAAATCAAATTGGTCTTGGACAAGGAACGCTCTAACAATGACACTGAAGTGGCAAGTATGGTTAAAAAGATGAAGGACAAATTTGACAAGTATTGGCTTAAGTCTTACAAATATCTGTGCATTCCTGTCATTTTTGACCCAAGATTCAAATTCAAGTTTGTGGAATTTCGGCTTGGGCAAGCCTTTGGTGAAAATGCTAAAGAGAGGATTGACAAAGTTAAGAAGAGAATGAACATGTTGTTTAAGGAGTACTCTGATAAACTCAAGGATAGCAATGCTAACCCATTTCGCCAAGCTGAACATGTGATGGCTATATCTGAAAATGATCCTATGGCTGATTGGGTTCAACACATCTCTGAACAATTAAGTGAGCAAGTTGATACTGAATTGGATATCTACCTCAGAGAGAATCCTATTCAGGAATTTGGGAACAAATTTGACATTCTAAATTGGTGGAAGACCAATCGCTCAAAGTATCCAACTCTCGCTTGCATAGCACAGGATGTGCTAGCATGGCCTGCTTCAACAGTTGCATCTGAGTCCGCATTCAGCACAGGATCTAGAGTGATCAGCGATTTCAGATGTAGCCTTACAATGGATTCAGTTGAGGCGCTTATCTGCCTCCAAGATTGGTTTCGAGCTTCTGCCGGTATACACGACTACCCTCGTTCATTTACTTCTAGTATTTATCTTGCTAAAACTAATTTATTTTTATGTTTTGATTGCTAGGTCCTAACATAAATGTGAGCTCAGTAAATGAAATCAACTACAGTGATAATTTTGTGGTTAGTAAATTGCTCGTGCTCTTCTTATCATCTGTCTATTTAATTTTCTGAAAGAGAAAGATGTCTATTTATTCAGTATTTGCTTGATTGCTCGCAAGATCTCTTCCAGCTTTTCTCTTTCTATTTATCCAGTATTGCACAATGCCTATATGGGTTTGTTGTCCTACTTGCTAGCTTTCTGTAAAATTGGAATATGAAGTTTCAATGTCTCTATCATGTATTCATCTTTATCTACAGAACCTGGACTTGGAGGATTCCATGGATGGACAGGATGGTGGAAGCTTGTGAATGCCCAAACAAAGGATCTGGATATTGATGGTGCTGTAGTGCTGTAGTGCTGTTGATTTGCTTCGCACAACCGAAATTTCTAGTATGTTAGTATGTGTTCAGATATCATGCCAGTGTATGTGTTTTTTTTTTCCTTATTTCACTTGATATCTGACTTATATAAAATTAGTATAGTAAAAAAATGATATCAGTTTAATATAAAATGATTGTTCATTTTTGAATCTTGTATAATTGAATTGACGTATAGCTACTTGCTTTAATGGTTCACTGATAACACATTAACACAGCCAGTCAACCATTCACTGGACACGGTGGCTCAGACGCTCAGTGCATCCGGCCCGCGGCTATCATCCAACAAATTGGCATATGCTTTTTGAGGAATGAGGTGATGATGGTCTAACCCCATTCCCCTCCTCTCACCAAATGACTCATGAAGAGTCAAGTGATAAGGCCATTTCCAACCCAATGACTAGGATGGTGTCCATAGCATTAAATAAGCTGCCACCTAAAATGAAAAATGATGTGGCAAGTGAATAAATGAGGAAAGAGAAGGAAATCATGTCTTGCATGAGACATGATTTCTACACAACATCCAAGACATCATGTGAGATAAGTAGCATTAAATTTAAGTGTGGAATAGTGATGTTTGCATTGGAAGAGTAGTGTCTAGTACTCCCTCCGTTTTTTAATAGATGACGCCGTTGACTTTTTTTCACATGTTTGACCATTCGTCTTATTCAAAAAAATTTATGCAAATGTATAAGATATAAATCACACTTAAAGTACTACGAGTGATAAAACAACTCATAACAAAATAAATTATAATTACGTAAATTTTTTGAATAAGACGAATGGTCAAACGTGTGAGAAAAAGTCAACGGCGTCATCTATTAAAAAACGGAGGTAGTACTAGTTTCTTGATGACGTGGAGTTTATGGAAACTATGTCTAGTGTTTTAGGTTAGGAATGGCATAACTTTATCACTCTGCCCATTAAACTAACCAGGCTACAATAGCAGGCTATGACCACGTACTCCGTATCAAGAAAAAAAAAAAGAGAAGAGAGAGAAGAAAGCGGGCTACAGATTTGTAACCAGCTGCAACACGGACTCCAAGATATTATGTGTGTATGAGAAGTGTGACCGGATATTAATGGTGTAGTATATTTTACAGTTAACTATTGTATGAATGGACTATTAGATTAGTAATAGACGATTTGGAGCTAATATTTGGCTATACTATTAAACTTGCTCTTAGAAAAGTAAATTTCACTTTATGACACTTATGATAACCAAAGTTTCATGACGGATCATACCTAATATCATATTTTCACTTAACACTACGTATAGTTATCAATGGACTAGACCAAGATCTACAACTATGCAAAGTTTAGGATGAGAACAACAAATGCAACATGTTATACTACATCCTATCAAATAAATGGGATTTCATTACTACATATGAACATGCCAAGATCAAATTTTACTAAAAACCCGAGACGAGATAGTTTTTCACCCACCTAGCTACGGCATCCGGAAAGCTCTACCTACGCCCTCTATGGCCCCAGCAGCCCCAATCAAGTTCAAACTCCAAGTCCCCAATAGCACCCCGCCAAAAAAGGGCCCAAAACACAGCAGCCTTCAAATAGTCCACACACAATACCATACAACAGGCTTAGGCCTCTCAATGCGTTGCTTCCCCACCTCATACCACAAGAGCAAAGTCTACATTTTTATAGATTGTCTCATAGCATATGTTCAAGTTTTGGTCCACACCTCTCACATTTTTTAGGAGCTTAGCTATTGAAGAAGAGATAGTGCTTTCCTCTTCTTTATCTCTCTCTTCCACATCATACAAAAGCTGATGTGGAGATTTATGAGCTAGCTGACTCACCCTTGTTGGAGGAGGCCTTAAGCCGCCAAAACCCTCCCCACTTTAAAAGCGTTGCAACTCCCTCGTCTCTCCTCACACTCCAAGGTCACTCACACACACGGGCAGACACACCAAGAACCTGGTGGTAGCAAGCGAGCCATGAAGTGGGGGCTTAGAAGTAGTAGACACAACCAGAGAAGAGAAGCAGAAGCGCACACAAGAGGGAGAGCACAACGACGAGCAGCAAGAGACAAAGGGCAACAAGAGCAGGGCGGCCTTCCTGTCCTTCTCGCCGCTCGCGTGGCTCTCGAAGCTCACGGCCAAGAACAATGCTGCTGCCCTAAGCCGAAGCCTGCCGGCCGGCCGACAAGATCGCCGTCGCCGCCAGTGGCGGATTCGCTTCTTCAAGGGCGCGAGCTCGGGCACGAGCACGAGCGTGAGCGTGAGCTCGAGCGCGGCGTCGCAGAGCAGCCTGGCGGATTCCTCGCCCGCTGACCACCAGGCGCCGCGCCGCCTCTCGGTTGGCAACGACGGCGACACCGCAGAGGCTGCGGCCGCGCGGCAGCTGTACTACCGCCGCCGCCATTACTCGGTCGGCGGCGACCGGGACCTCCAAACCCTCCGAACCTCATCCCGTTCCCGGGCCGCTTCCGATCCCGGTGCCCGCTCCGTTCGTCCGCGCTGAAGACGACGCCGCCGCTGCTGCCGTCCGACACGGACGAGGAGAAGCGGCCGCGGAGCCGCCGGCGCCGGCGCCGCAGCGGCGGCGGCGGGCGGCGTCGTTCTCCGGGAGGACCCCGGGCGCGCGGGTGGCTGCCGCCGTGCGCGTGCGGTCCCGCGGCGCGTGGCGTCCGGCG
>CM020183.1:34968186-34988999 GCA_009805545.1 Oryza longistaminata
CTCAATTAGCAATTGCAGGATTAGAAGAATTAAGTTGTGAAAGCCCTGTTTGAGTGCAAGGATTGCAATTTTATGTGATGTTGTGTAGGAACGATGGATGTGGCGAAGCTCCTCATGGCTGGTAGGTGCGCGTTAAGACACTGACATGTGGGCCATAATGGCAATTGCCTCACACGAGTTGCCGGTTTTATTATAGTAAAACTTTGGTTAATAAACTTGGAATAGTAATTACTCCCTACTCGTATTTTGATAGTCATATTTCATCTTGGCCCACAGACCAAGGAATAAGTAATTTCTCTTATCATCCATTTAAAGCATGCTACTAGTCCATTCCTCGTAAACAAGCAATTCATTAATATTTACATTTTCTCAATACGCATGTGGCCAATCATGTGTGGAAAAGGAGAGTCACGGCATTAATCCGAGAAAGTCATTAAGATGATAAGTTGTTTGGATTTGAAATATGCTATCAAAAATAAATTTTTAGATTTGGAAATATGACTATTAAAAGTAGATGGAGGGAGTCTGATCATCACTGATTTTATTCGTTGTGTACTGTTACTTGTATAAAGATGGTTTTATCCTCAAATCTGGATGAGGAATATTTGGGGGCCTACTACTTGCAAGCGAGAGAAGACCCAGCAGGCAGAGAACCAAAAACCCGGATACCAAAACAAACGGCTCAGATCACACGCGCCACCACTACGAATCTCCAGATCGGGCGCACCCCACCGGACGCATCGATCCCCGTGTCCAGGCGTACTCTACGGTATCGTGACCCTCCCTCCCTTCCTCTCCAGTCCCTCTCCCCCCCTTCGCCTCCCACGCCTTCCATTCTGTCCCGGGGCCGCGAGCAAAACCCCCACCCCAAATCCAGCCTCGCTCAGCTCGATCTCTCGTCTCGCCTACGCCATGCCCCCGCGAGACCTCGTCTACAATGGCCAAGCTCGCCGAGCAGGCCGAGCGATACGACGGTACGCGATCCCCCCCCGGCTCCCTCCTCCCCCTGCCGTTTCCTCTACCTTGCTCGTGCTTGGGGGTTTTGTGGTGTTGTGCTGTGCTGTGTGTCTGTGTTTGGTGGCGATTCGCTCGTGCTCGTTGTCGTTGGGGATTCTGGTTGTGATTTCGTGTAATTGGTGTGTTGTCGCTTCCGTGCGTTTGTTTGGGAGGTCGGCGGCGGCGGCGGTGTCGGAGCTGGAGCGGTTCGCGGTGGTGCGCCGGACGAGCGACCCGCAGCGGGAGTTCCGCGCGTCGATGGTGGAGATGATCGCGAGCAAGCGCATCGGCCGGCCGGAGGAGCTGGAGACGCTCCTGGCGTGCTACCTCTCGCTCAACGCCGACGAGCACCACGACTGCATCGTCAAGGTGTTCCGGCAGGTCTGGTTCGAGCTCAACCCCGCCCGCGTCGCCGCCGTTGCGCCGCCGCGCAGCTGATGACACGTTCTTCTTCCTCGGCACCATGGAGCATTGGAGCGTGCTTGCCTAGCTAGTTGACGTGGATTGCTGCTGATTCCAATCATTTGCTCCATTCGAAGCGGACGTGCCTACGTGGATCTTTGCACGCGTGGCTGCTAAAAGCTGTGTCACGCAGTAGAGTGCGCACGCTTTGAGGTGTTTGTTTAACTTGCGCGCATTGGATGCTGGCGTGTAAAGCTCGAGCTTATTACTATACTCTTGCTGTTTGTAATGGTGCTTTTGTTATGTGAGCTAGAGAAATGCATGGAGCAACGCTGGCTAGTTTTCTCTCCACAAGGCTCCAGCACAATAATTTGGCGGTTTATCTGGCGAAAGATTCCAAATTTCCCAGTTTCCAGAATTCAAATGGCTCCAGGGTGCAGGACTGCATGGTTGTCTGACTTCTACTCAGAGAAACGCTTTTTGTGAGGGGTTTTTTGTCGTGTGCTCTGATTTTGATTTTGGGGTCGTCTGGATTGCTTCTATGGAAGTGAACGGAAGGTTAAGGCCCTGTTTAGATGTCCCTAACACACCGAATTTATTGAGCCTAATTAATTCATGATTAGCCTATGTGATGCTACAGTAAACATTCTCTAATTATGGATTAATTAGGCTTAAAAAATTTGTCTCGCGAATTAGCTTTTATTTATTGAATTAGTTTTGTAAGTAGTCTATATTTAATACTTTAAATTAGTGTCTAGATACAGGGACTAAAGTTAAGTCCCTGGATCCAAACACCACCTAAGGACGAAATGATTTTTGGATCTGACTGTTTATATGTTCGCAGTTTTTAGCTCGGAGTAAACCCTTTCCTGCGATTTATGCTGTCAGGTGCATAATGTTAGGCTTTTGTGATCACACTGTGCTCACGTTGCATGCAAATTTATCATTGGTTTTCAAAATTTATTAGCAAGTGGCAGCGAAACAAATAACTATCACATGATGAAGTGCGGCAAAGATAGCTGTACTAATTAATTCACAGCTACGTTGGTTCATTAGTCTAAGTGATGAGAGCGGTTAAAAACATGGTTAAAATTATTTTCTAAAACGATATATATTATCAGCCCAAAGAAAGTATATGTTTTGACGAACTAGTACTAAGTGTGCCAATATCATTGAATAAAACATGAGTAAATAGTTTGTGCAAGCAAAAGCGAGAAATTGTAAAAAGAAAAGTAAAACCAGGGGATGAGCTATAAAGCGGTGTTGACTTCCTCCTTAATTTTTGCCACCACCGCTATTGTAGAGTGATCTTTATGCTCGAAGACTCTTTCGTTACTTTCCTTCACACCTATCAAGCCATGAGGAGGATAAATGAGCGAACTCCTTGGTATAGATCTTTGGCAATTGCTAGCGCTATCCACTAGGTGTATACCGACGTAGACACATGCCACCTCCCTGGTCTAAGTTTCTCATGAGATAGCATGCTCCATATTTTCTTTTTTATCTGCATTCCACAAGGAGGTGGTAGGCCATTCTCATGGTATGTCTGGCATAGGCGACAACAATAGGGGTTGTTGGCCAGCTTTGGATTGCTGGTCTGTTTGGCATCCACACTCTATTATGCACGATAAGACAAGCAAAGAGTGCATTTCTTCAGGCCCCAGGTTTTCCCAATGATTATTTCGTAATTTGTGCAAATTGAATCGAGAAACTGTACTTGTAGGTATATTCCAATGTGTACTCTCGAGTCTCCACGGCTTGTGAGCTTCCACTTGATTTCATCTACTTGGTCGTCAGCGAGTTGTATCTCTTGCACTACGCTCCAGATAGTGACCAGCTTGTCGATGAGCTCCACCGTCACATCATCAATGTTTGAGAAGTTAAGGTCTTGGATCCACGTGCTCTCCTCAATGGCATGCTTTAGGGTCTTTTTTTTTCTCTTGGAGATTGCGTAGACTAGTGGTGCTAAGTCCTTTGATCGTCTACCTTAGATCTAGGCTGAGTCACAAAAGCGGATTATGGACCCGTCCCAATTAATAGGGTTGTGGTTTGCGACAAGAAATAATATGACCAAGTTGTCGCATGGGGTGTTAAGGCCCACCCGAGCCTTTTCCGAGGCTTTATTTTCTTGCAATAGCCACCTTACTCCTAGAGCTCTTACGAATCTATTTAGGTTCAGCATCCCTATACCACTATTGATGGTTGGCGAGCATGTTCTTATCCAGTTGACTTTATGTTTTTCGCCTACGAGGTTTTTCGAGCATTCCAATAGGAAGTATTTCCTCTACTACTCGTCGAGTATCTGTATCTATAAGCATTTCTCGTGACTTTTAGTGCTGTGAGTAGATATACCAGTTGCAACATGAGTACAGACTTGATAAGAGGACCGGAGATCAGGCATGATGAGTATCAAGTCTAAACTAGTCGCAAAAATGGACGCTTTGGAGAAGACCAGCGGTAAAGGTCATGCCAAATTGCCAACCTACTTGGACCGACTGACCGACAACGCTGGATGGGCCGGTGCTATCTCCATGACTCCATCTGCTGGGCCGCGCACCTGCACAAATCTCCAAGCGAAATCATGTGATACGTCAAGTGCACGTATACCAACTCAGAGAGAAAGAAAAGGGTTTTCCATGTGAGAAAAAAAAGCCCTGAAAATCCCGTAAAAAAAAAAAAAGCCCTGAAAAACAGCGTCCTCCTCGCCCGCAGGGGAAACTACCACTACCAGCCGCGAAGCTGCAAAGCTAACCGCTCGGGAAGTCGCCGAGACGAGGTGTTCCGATTTTGACTTGCTACCGGAATCCTCGCTGAAGGCAAAAAACCCCCATCTCCCGCGGCTTCTCGTCGGCCGCCGCCGCGGTCGCTCGCCGTCGCCGATGAGATCCATCTACGCCTCTCTTAGATCCAAATTCCTGTAGAGCCGGCCTCATCGCCGTAGCGCCACCCGCGTCCATGGGGGACTGCGTCGTCGTCGAGAATGGCCACCCCGTCCCGAAGGAGGAGGACGCGCCGGCGGTAGCCGTGGAGCGCCTCCCGGAGGGCGCCGGGAAGCCGCGGGAGGAGGGGAGTAGAGGGCAGAGGAAACAGGGCGGGATCCGCAGGGAGCCGTCGTTCTCGCGGTGGTGCAAGGACCCCTCCGCCATGTCCAATGCCCCCGCTGGGGGCGCCTCCCCTGCCTCGGCGGCCAGCGACGACGACTCCGAGGAGTTCGAGCTTCCGCTTCTGCCCTCCGATAGTGGCGGCGGCGGCGGCAGCCACTTGCCGATGGATATTGAGGCGGGAGCAGCGACGAGATCTGATGACCTCCCGATTTCGCCGTGGTTGATCGCGAAGGTTATTGCGCTAATTGCGAGTTGGTACACGCTGAGCACCTGCTTGACGCTGTGAGTAGCACGCTTTTTTTTGGAGTGTGGATGATTAGGGGGAGTATGTGCTTGAGCACATGTTTGATGCTGGTGTTCTGTTTGTGCTCGTGGGGCGTGTGTTCAGGTATAACAAGGAGATGCTGGGGAAGCACATGTGGAAGTTCCCAGCGCCATTCCTGATGAACACGGTGCATTTCACGATGCAGGCTGTGGCATCGAGGGTGATCGTATGGTTCCAGCACCGGGGCCTGGAGGGAGCGGCTAGTGCAATGACATGGAGAGATTACTTTCTGCGAGGTGACCAAAGTGTAGCTTACTTTATGCCTCTTGATGCTTCCACATATTTAGCCAGAGAAGTGGCATGGGATTGGGTAGCTGGGCGCTCAAATTAGTAAAATCAACTTTGGGTATTCTGGACTTATAGGGGATAAATAAATTGAATGCTAGTTTTACACTGCTATGTTTGCCACACAACTAATAAGTGACATAAGAAGAAGGGTACTCTTTAGTTAGCCTGTTACAAGATCAGGTTTAGGACCAGTCAGCATGAACAATATTGGCTTTTGCAGCCTTAAGCAACTAGTGACTATTATGATAGAACAATTGACATGCTAAATCTATCATAGGACAATTGGCATGCTAAATCCATGATAGAACAGGTGACATGCTAAATTTATTCCTCTCTTATTCAAATGAAACTTGACCTGGTGGCATGTAGAAATAAAAGTGATTAATGTGTTACACAGGCTCAAATAGGGAGCTTAGTATACTTCTCTTACTGAATCTTTTATGATGTTGAGCAATATCACATTTCTTATTGGATATGCAATCAATGCTCTAATAGATTGAACCGAGTCAATCAACAAAGATTAGGTTAAACCAGAATCTATACTACCTGCAAATATTTGTAAATATATATTTCCCATTTTTATTGTTTTGTATTTTTGTAGATCATATTTATTTGAATAACATTGTTTACAAATGATATATTGTAATTTTAATATTTGTTCTGCAGTTGTCCCAACAGCTTTGGCTACTGCTCTCGACATAAATTTGAGCAACATTTCCCTTGTTTTCATCACTGTAACATTTGCTACCATGGTACATTTCACCCTATATGAATCATCGTTTCCTCCTAGTGTTTTCATAGTTATTTACTGGTTAGAAAAGTTGGAATTCTAATTCATTATTTTCAATTATTATGCAGTGTAAATCTGCAGCTCCAATTTTCATTCTTCTGTTTGCCTTTTTGTTTAGGTAAGATATGCTGTTGATTTCTTTTCAACAGTGTATACATATGTGTTTTCTTCTATAGTGATTTCTTCCATTATTCGTTGATTTAAATACCAATTATGCAAGTATGCAACCTTAAATTGAGCCTCGATCTGATTTTTCCAACCTTAATAACTCTTAAGTGTTTTAATCTTTATAATTAATACACCCACAAGCACAAAGCACTCAAGTACGCACTGACACATGTGCACTCTCACATGAACAATACGAGTAAGTTGATAGATTTAAAATGTTTGCTTCTATCTATACTTTTATGTAATGTATCTTTTGTTGATTTTTATTTTTCTAACCTTGAGTGGGTATCTTGCTTCAACCTGCTACTGTTGGTTCTGTTGTAACCCGTTCATTACTTCTTACAACTGTTTCTTTTATCGTTCTATTTCTCTTTCATGCAAATCGCTTCTTTTTTCTTGCCGCTTTGTCTAGGAATTCTATTCTTATATGCTTCTGTTTTTTTGTTAAATCGTTTTGATGTTATAGAGCTAAACTTTTCTTCTTTCTTTGGAAGGCTAGAGAAGCCCAGCTTTAACCTTCTTGGAATCATACTGATTGTTTCCTTTGGAGTTCTACTAACAGGTACTGAAATACTGAATTCATCAAGAAATTACAGTTCTCTTTTTATTTGAAGCAATTCTCTTTTGTTCTTTTTAGAGAGTGCTGACAAAATGACTTTCCAAATTGTATATATTGCTTTATTAAAGGGATTGTGGTGTAATTTCTAATTTTTTCACTTAGATGTTGCATTGTTACTGCTTGCCGCTACCACGTACTGACATGCCTATTAGAACTTATGCTTCATCATTGTTTAACTATGGTAAAAAAAATTTCTTTCTGGACAGTTGCTAAAGAGACAGAATTCAATCTTTGGGGATTTGTATTTATTATGCTTGCTGCTGTTATGTCTGGTTTCCGCTGGTGCATGACACAGATTCTCCTCCAGGTTTAATACTTTGTTCTTTAATAGTTTGTCTTACTACTTTTATGATTCAAAGTTGATGATTGGGCATGTCACTATGTCCTCTTAATTACATACAGCTATTTTATATTTTAATTTCCATCGATGTACTGACTGTACTTTCTTTTTTGTTCTTCTCTTATGTGTCTATGGAATCTACTGAAGAAAGAGGAATATGGTATGCATTTTGTCATAGTCTTTTTGTCCATTGAGAGGATTTATCTTAATCCTATTTGTTTGTGTTGCATCTCATGCCTGAAACGCAACCACATGACTCATAGATTATCATACATCTGAAGCTCAATGCATGGAAACTGCCCTTATTGCTTCGACTTTAACAGTAACATGCATTATAATCCTTAAAAAAGGTTATATGAACTAGAAGTATTATGTAGCATTAGATTCTTAATATATGCGCATGAAGATACATTTGTTTTTAAACTAGGAACCACCATGTAACAGCCATCCTTTTTGTTTTCTATGATTCACAGGATTAAGAAATCCCTTTACTTTGATGAGTTATGTTACCCCGGTTATGGCAATAACAACTGCAATTCTTTCTATTGCGATGGATCCATGGCACGACGTTAGGGCAAGCCACTTTTTTGATAATTCAACTCACATAATAAGGAGCAGCTTATTGATGCTTCTTGGTGGTGCTTTGGCCTTTTTCATGGTATGGATCATGTACCCACTTGTCAGAATTAGCTTGCTAATGATGAATGTTGCCGGGCACCAACAATACCTGCAACGAGTCCTTTTTTTCTTCAGTCAGGATATACCTAACAGTTTTTATTAGACATGCCTGCTGATTATTTTTGTTGTGAGTTGTCATATCTTGGAATATATCCGTACAAGATGATGACAGGACCTTTCCACCTGCAGGTTTTAACAGAATATGTTCTGGTTTCTGTAACAAGTGCTGTAACAGTGACCGTAGCTGGGATTGTGAAGGAAGCGGTCACTATTTTGGTATAACTAAAGCTTGATTTTACTTTAAATATTTATTATGTATATAATTCATCTATGTTCATGCATGTGAGTGTGAGTTGTAACTTGTAACAATTAAAACTGACAGGTTGCTGTGCTTTTCTTCAATGATACATTTACCTGGTTAAAGGGGCTTGGGCTGGGAATAATAATATTTGGTGTCAGTCTATTCAACCTATACAAGTAAGTCGGTGTTCTCTTTTCTATGTTAAAATTTTGTATTCATGTTAACTTGAAACCTATTCATATTTCTAATCACTAGATTGACTTCAAGTCATCAACTGTACCACAATTCTAATAATGTTGGTGGTTTCTTTTCACTTGAACCTTTATTACTACCTATAGCATTATTCCACAATATTTGTTTGGCATGTCAGCTCTTTGTGTGAGAGGGTATAAAGCAATAATTAGCAAGCATTCAGCATCTCTGTTTGCTATGTAATTAGAAGCAGAATTTTATTTTCTAATGCATCCGTGTCGAGTGAAGAATATTTCCTCATTCTTCTCCCATGATATGCGAAGGTATCATAGGTTCAAGAAAGGCCATCGTAGTAAGAATTGTGACAAGAACTCCCAAACTTCTAGCGGTGCTTCAAAATATGTTATCCTTGATGATGACGATATGGAAAACCAGGGTAATTCAGGCTGATGTCACCAGGTGGGTAAGAAAATATGATGGATAAAATATTTTTTCAGTTTTTTTTTTTAATATTTCTCATTGTTGGCAATCGGCTTGACAGTGGCACATTTTTTTTCCCAGAGTGTGGACTATTTGATGGATTTTCATATTCTGGAAAAATAGTTACCTATACCTCCTCACAGGTGACTACCATCTATACTATCTTGCCTTGGTACCAGGTGCCATCGTTTTTTATCTTTTCGGTGCTTCCACGACTTAGGGAAGTTGTGTATTATTCATGAGGATGAGCATGAACATGACACAAACCATATCATTGATTAAGAAGACACATTTACACAAGCAGCAGACAATCTAGTCGCCCAAGAAAGATTTTCATGTCAAAAAAAAAAAGTGCAGATATCTGTCAAGAACTGTGCATAAATAGTATTGTTATATTTGACAATACTTTTCCTCCAGTTAGGAATTCGCTAATGCTTTCTTTAATTGGAAGGGTAGAGAGCTCAGTTTTGGTCAGTATTGGCACGTGCGCGGAAGAATAGCATGAGACACCTTTTTTCGATAGAAAAATACATTGTTTATATGTAGCATTGTTGTAATTTATGATTTTCTTTACTTTTAACTAAATTAACTGCATAGAAATGTGTAAATATTACATTGATAGTAAAATTCTTTTCCCCTTATTTTGAGATTATTATATGTTGAGATGAGGCCTTTTTCACCTTCCATAAAGAACACTTTTTAGTCCCTGAAATTGGCAAAAGGCACACTTATCAACTATAAAAACAGGATGTGTAATACCTAATGTGTTAATTTCATATAACTGCAGATATTATTGTCCTAGCTTGTTTAAAAAATAAAACAAAAAACATACGGGTATTAGCATGTGGCACATGATCGCTGGTATTATGGGCCTAGAGTTTTAGAAAACCGTGTTGTTAATCAATTGTTCTGTGATTCTCCATACTTACAAGTTCTAAATCAAATCTCCAATTTATGAATTCTTTGATTATCTATAAAAAAATTATCCATCTAAATTAAGTTAAGTATTTCCTATTTGGTACAGTAGCGAACCGAATTAATTAACAGTGTGAGTTTGTCAAACTATGAAACCATAATATTTGGGTTATGTGTTGTATCAAATTCCCCCCCTTTTTTTTTTTTTGCAACTTGGACCATAATACTAGAGGTTTTATGAAATTTACAAAATCAAATTGATTCGTACCCTTATGTTCCGTCTAAATGTAGGAATTTGGCGGTATTTTCACTTGGATGAGTTTAGTTCCCATATGAACAGCATTTTTTTTTTTGTGCCGATAGTTTTTTTTAAGGAAATACGCATAAGCAGTGCGCATAATTTGCATCATTTTGTGCCGGTATTCAAACATGGATTTGCATCATTTAGAAGTGAATGGTACCCAATCCCTATGGATTATTCCTCATGTCAAACAGTTATTGCATAGAGATTGCCATACTGCCAGATACTTGGCTGCTCGTGGATTCCCATCTCATGTTGGTCTTTGTACAAAGGGTAGACTGGAACTAGATGAAACCCTACATGCCATCATCTTCTGCTGGGTACTGGAGTAGGGTGGTGGAGTGGTGACGGACGGTAGGTGCCTCTGGGCACGTCACACTGGCAATGGACCCGTCACCCACCTGTATACAAGCACGTACAGTAGTATCAACGTGCTAGTACTAGCTAGCTAGCTGTTTCATCAACGTGGGCTCAGCCGCGCTGCACGAGTGCATGTGCGGCGTGTGTGCCGTAGCCGGCCTGCGGGATCTGAGTCGCGCCGCGCGCTGGCATATCCTCTGTCGCTGCATCTACCAACTACTCCGGTAGTATTGAACTATACCATGCACGACGGCGGCAACAAGGCGTCTGATCACACTCTGATCGGTATCATCGTTTGATGGCCTTCGCTTGGCCTTTCAAGCTTCAAACCGCGCGCGTCTGGATCTCACCGAACGCTCTTCCTGCCGTATAACCGCGAGGGTTCTGGCCTCAAGGCATCCCACGAGCTGAGCGCGCGCGTCTCGGGCCTTACCGTGCCGGCGGCCGGCACTCCGCGCCTCACGAGTTCACGAGCGAGCCACCGAGGAGGCGTCACGCCTTTCTTTAACGAGTTCGAGAGGAGATCTCGCAAGAGTTGGAGTAGTTAACGCGGTTCAAGAAATAAAGAGAGCCGTTCAACTGTCGGTTGGGTTACGGTTAACCGGTAGCGGAGCTGTGATTCTCTTGAAGCCTTTTTATGATTAACACCTACCACTGGCTTAAACGAAGATAGCTGTAGAGGCGCTTTGATCTCCAACCACGGGTACGGTGATGTAGCTTCTGATCTTTTTCATAATGATATCAAGTAATCTAGCAAAGACGATTTAGACCGATCTGAGCATAAACACTTATCTAGTGAACTGGAAGGTTTTGGGGATAATTTTTTTTTAAAAAAAATCGCATTTTAGCCGCGAAGGTGAATGGTTACCGTGCAAACCAACAGATGAGGTAGGGGTAAAGTAGAGTAAATCTAAAGTAAATGACGAGCCTTGTATATTGAATTGCATTGTCTCAATTGAATCGGCATAACCTTTATAAAGATATTAATCTTAGTAAAAATAAAGACTTTTCATGTATTATTGGGATAGATATACAATAGCACTCAAGAAACCTTGATCCTAGAGCAAGAAAATACACACGAAAAGGAAAAACTAAATTCGATCTAGACTTTAGGTTGCCGATCAGACAGCTCAAATCATAATAGCAGGTACAATAGCAGGCTATAAGCCAGCTATAAACATATTTTAAAGAGATAAAAGAAAAGAGAGAAGAGCAGCGGGCTACAGATTTGTAGCCAGCTGCAGCACGGACTCCAAGGCGTAATGTGTGTATGACAGGTGGGACCAGGTATTAATAGTATAGTAAGCAACTATTGTATGAATTGACTATTACATTGGCTATAGATGATTTGGAGCTAGTAGTGGGCTGTACTATTAAACTTGCTCTAAGGGACCTAATTAGCCCGATTAGACCGTCCAACTAGGTGCGATCAAATCATAAGGGACCTAATTAGCCCGTGGCACGAATGTTTGTTTGACCGACCTTTAGGCATATACTATTATTTTTTTTCAAATTTAGATTAAATTCAATCTAGCGTCAAATTTTACAATCAAAATATTTCATTTGACCCCTTTGCCATCACCGCTGTCTATAGGAGCTTGACAAAAAGTTTTTGCTTAGGGACACCTTTAAAACGCAACAATGAAAAACTATAGGAATAGGAAACATGCATGAATATGATAAGAACATACGTGTACGTGTAACACAGATGATTAAGACATAAGGAAAATGTAAGATGGGTTGTTAACACATGAAACTTACAAAACAAACCTAAATTATAATTCATTTGGTTAATGTATCATTAACTTGTGTCAATTTGTTGTTTTATTACTTGAGAAAAGGAATGAAAAAAAATAGATGTTTGTAAATGTTTCAATTCATATTGATCTATGGCAAAGGAAAGATATTCCCTATTTTTCCTATGCTCCATCCATCCAAAAAAATGAATAGTGCAACCCTAGAAGAATTTAATTAATCTACTTTTCCTACAGAATTCGTATAAACCAAAGAGTCATACTTTATTAGCCTATGAACCACAACAAAATTTAAATTTTAGAACTTAGTTTCAAGTTGATTTTAGAGTTATTTCATCGTAGACTCGTAGTATATTTTTTAATATGAACTTCTAAATCATTAATACTATTTTACTTAGAAATGATTTTTGTTATTTCTTTTATTATTTTCATGGCGGTAGCTTGTACAAACATAGGCAGCGATTAATCAGCACGGCAACTAATCAACAGGCTCAAGAATATCAACTAAACTGAATATAAAGCCTAATTACCTTGGGTAGGGAGAGCCCTTGATGGGCTTCTGGCCGTACTTGCGCCAGGCCCACGAGTCCGACGGCGGCGGCCCCTCCCCGGCGCCCTTCGGCCGGTCGCCGCACTCCGCGATCGGCACGGACACCACCCGCTTCTCCACTGACCTCCGGCTGCTCAGACCAACCAAACACCAATCAATCCTCTATCCCTAAATCCTACCTAGGGCTTTAATCAATCGCAGACCGAGCCATAATATTATCCGTACCTGCGCTTCGCGGCAGGTGGCAGCGGGGACGACGGCGAAGCCGACGGCGAGGGGAGCTCCCGCTTCTGCCCTCCCCGGGGCGGCGACGACTCCTCGGCGGCCCCTTGCTCGTCGACGGACTCCGCCCGCGGCGAGTCCGTGCCGGCGCTGCAGTACCCGTCCTCGGCCGACGTCGACCGATCCATCACCTCCTCTCCGGCCGCCATCACCACCACCACTCCCGGCGCACACACACTCCAACTCCGGATAAAAAGCCCAAAGCGAGAAAAACTAATCCAACGCTTTCCCAAAGAATATATAATATCTCTCCGCCTCCCCTTTGTGGCTTTGGTGATGATCACTCCCCCCACCCACAAACTAAGCGCAGTATCGCGCACGGACGAGGAAAAAAAGAGGAGAGAGGAGAAGGGGGGGAAGAAGAGGAGGGGATCGGTGTGCGGCTAATTGGAGCTCATGATGGAGGGGATGGAAATGGTGGCGAACAAACGGATGGGTGCAGCTTTCAATGATCTCCCTTTCTCTCTCTCTCTCTCCTCGCCTTGGCTACATGCGTGTTTGTATATGCGGCAGCGTATGCTGGCTCCTGCCAGTGGATGCCTTTCTTTATGCGCAGCGACGCTGTCACTGACCGAGCGTAGGAAGACTACCACACTCTCTCTCTCTCTCTACGCTGCGCTACACCGGCGCGCGGCACATGAACGTGTATGTACGCATGGCGTTGTTTTTATTTGACGTTCTAGATCGGTTGCATGCCATGCCACTCGTTGCACGAACTGGATTGGATCTCTCGATTCTCTCTCTCTCTCTCTCACTCACTCTCGTTGTTGCGTCTTGGAGGAGGAGATGGTGGCGAGCCGGGGACGGACGGAGAGAGCGACGTTCTGGGCCGGGGCGGGCGATTAATCTAGTGCAGGCGGCGATGGCGACCCCCTCCCTAACCCGATCTGGCCAATCATCCCCGTGCTTCTGCTGCTATCCCCGTGGAAACACAATACACACCAGATCGTACATGAGAAGGAATACTATACGGATACCCTGTACTTTAGCGTGGTTTAATTCACAGACGAACCTCCACAACCAGTGCCGCCCCGTGACGTCATCATATATATCTCAACAACAACAAAAGAGAAGATTATGTATTGTTTGTTAGCAATCCGTCTGGTGCGTTGGATCTCGATCGAACGGCGGAGGATACGCTACTACAGGTGTACACGTGAGATAGCTTGGATCGATGATACTACCTCACGAATCACTCGCATCTCACGTGGGTTCACGTACAGGTGTACAAACCCGATCTGAAACTACGGCAGTTGAGCTTTTCCATGTGGTGCTCAAGAAGCCGGCCTCCTGGGAGAGGGTACAGCCGGTGCAAGTTGTATCGAAGCGCTCCTTTTTTTCCCCCCTCAATTGCGAGCTATAGGTGTCCAACCATCAATGGTCCATGTGCCTCACTTGAAAATAAAAAACATAGACGATGGCTTTGTTTGGGGTACTTGTTAATTACGGCTGCGCTCCACCTGCTTCCTCGCCGGACACCCCTTGGAGCTACTGCACCTGTAGTACCCCCTGAGCATAATAAACACACAAGCAACAAACCCAAATTAAATCTTGCCACTTCAACAACCGTTTAACTGATCTAATTGCAGCGATTAATCAGCACGGCAACTAATCAACAGGCTCAAGAATATCAACTAAACTGAATATAAAGCCTAATTACCTTGGGTAGGGAGAGCCCTTGATGGGCTTCTGGCCGTACTTGCGCCAGGCCCACGAGTCCGACGGCGGCGGCCCCTCCCCGGCGCCCTTCGGCCGGTCGCCGCACTCCGCGATCGGCACGGACACCACCCGCTTCTCCACTGACCTCCGGCTGCTCAGACCAACCAAACACCAATCAATCCTCTATCCCTAAATCCTACCTAGGGCTTTAATCAATCGCAGACCGAGCCATAATATTATCCGTACCTGCGCTTCGCGGCAGGTGGCAGCGGGGACGACGGCGAAGCCGACGGCGAGGGGAGCTCCCGCTTCTGCCCTCCCCGGGGCGGCGACGACTCCTCGGCGGCCCCTTGCTCGTCGACGGACTCCGCCCGCGGCGAGTCCGTGCCGGCGCTGCAGTACCCGTCCTCGGCCGACGTCGACCGATCCATCACCTCCTCTCCGGCCGCCATCACCACCACCACTCCCGGCGCACACACACTCCAACTCCGGATAAAAAGCCCAAAGCGAGAAAAACTAATCCAACGCTTTCCCAAAGAATATATAATATCTCTCCGCCTCCCCTTTGTGGCTTTGGTGATGATCACTCCCCCCACCCACAAACTAAGCGCAGTATCGCGCACGGACGAGGAAAAAAAGAGGAGAGAGGAGAAGGGGGGGAAGAAGAGGAGGGGATCGGTGTGCGGCTAATTGGAGCTCATGATGGAGGGGATGGAAATGGTGGCGAACAAACGGATGGGTGCAGCTTTCAATGATCTCCCTTTCTCTCTCTCTCTCTCCTCGCCTTGGCTACATGCGTGTTTGTATATGCGGCAGCGTATGCTGGCTCCTGCTAGTGGATGCCTTTCTTTATGCGCAGCGACGCTGTCACTGACCGAGCGTAGGAAGACTACCATACTCTCTCTCTCTCTCTACGCTGCGCTACACCGGCGCGCGGCACATGAACGTGTATGTACGCATGGCGTTGTTTTTATTTGACGTTCTAGATCGGTTGCATGCCATGCCACTCGTTGCACGAACTGGATTGGATCTCTCGATTCTCTCTCTCTCTCTCTCACTCACTCTCGTTGTTGCGTCTTGGAGGAGGAGATGGTGGCGAGCCGGGGACGGACGGAGAGAGCGACGTTCTGGGCCGGGGCGGGCGATTAATCTAGTGCAGGCGGCGATGGCGACCCCCTCCCTAACCCGATCTGGCCAATCATCCCCGTGCTTCTGCTGCTATCCCCGTGGAAACACAATACACACCAGATCGTACATGAGAAGGAATACTATACGGATACCCTGTACTTTAGCGTGGTTTAATTCACAGACGAACCTCCACAACCAACAGTACCGCCCCGTGATCATATATCTCAACAACAAAAAAGGGAGAAGATTATGTATTGTTTGTTAGCAATCCGTCGGGTGCGTTGGATCTCGATCGAACGGCGGAGGATACGCTACTACAGGTGTACACGTGAGATAGCTTGGATCGATGATACTACCTCACGAATCACTCGCATCTCACGTGGGTTCACGTACAGGTGTACAAACCCGATCTGAAACTACGGCAGTTAAGCTTTTCCATGTGGTGCTCAAGAAGCCGGCCTCCTGGGAGAGGGTACAGCCGGTGCAAGTTGTATCGAAGCGCTCCTTTTTTTCCCCCCTCAATTGCGAGCTATAGGTGTCCAACCATCAATGGTCCATGTGCCTCACTTGAAAATAAAAAACATAGACGATGGCTTTGTTTGGGGTACTTGTTAATTACTCCCTCAGTCCCAAAAAAAGGCAAACCCTGGATTTCCGTGTCCAACTTTAACTGTCCGTCTTATATGAATTTTTTTATAATTCGTATTTTCATTGTTGTTAGATGATAAAACATGATTAATATTTTATACGTGACTTGTCTTTTTATTTTTTTTATAACTTTTTTAAATAAGACGGACGGTCAAACGTTGGGCACGAAAACCAGGGTTTGTCTCTTTTTGGGACGGAGGGAGTAGTTGTTTCGATCTTATACTAGTATAAATGCTGTCAGTGGCTCATGCACGGTATCTAGCTTAATTTACACCGCTCTAATATTTTTGATATCTCTGTCTGACACAAATGGTGTTATACATTAACTTCTCCATCTGGATATTTGTAATGCTAGCAGCCAGTATGATTAACTGAGTACAGCAAGCACGAAAGATGCGGGCATCGATCGATCCATATACTAGTACTAGATTTTTTTTGTGGTGGGCTACTGAGAAGTGGTCCCGGTATTGTGTGCGAGCTGGATTTATTATTTTTTTCATTTTTGGTCTGACGAATAGAAATACGTTCCCCACGTGCAGAAATCTCGGCATCACTGATTTGAGATGTTGATCATGATGTGCTCCAATCCAAGACCTGTTTCCTTTTGTCCAAACGGGAGGATGAAATTAAAAAGGTATCTATAGAACGCTATTTTGGGCTCCATTTCAGGGGGCTCACTAGTCGCTAACTTGTGCCCAATAATGCTATTTTGGCGCAACAAGCTTCTTGAGGATGAAGCTGTGTTTTAGCTGGAAACATTATCTCCTGCAATACTGAAAATGTGTGTTCTGATTTGGTGCTACTTTAGACTTTTTAGCAGTACTACTAACAACAGTACATATTTAGTACTAGTACTTGTAAGGAGTAGTAATTGAGATGATGCAGATTGGCTTTTCAGTTGGTCAAGCTCATGAGTTTGGATTCTGGAAGCAGCAGCAGCAGAAGCACCAGTGCATCTAGCTAAAACCTTTTTTAAAAAAGAGAATTAAGCAGCCTATCCGTGAGCGGGACACGATGTAACCAAACCCTTAATCACCAACCAAACGCCAAATTCTTTAATTAGTCAGTCGAGGCAGCCGGGACCTGCTTCACCTTATCTTCTTCGATCCGTCACGCGGGGCCTACTGAAGTACTGATCCGGATCACTAACTAAATAGTACCAGTAGCATCAAAGTTCCTACTACTGGAGTACTTTTATGTTTTAACCCAAAGCAAAGCTCCCCCTCGCCTTGGTTTCGGCCAGCACCAACGTGCCAAAGCCTCGTGATTCGTGTTGTTAACTGTTAACTAATCTGATTATATAGTACTAAGACACTGCCGGTGCTGGCCAGATTAACGATGTCATGTGCGTGGCGGGAGCAGTTCTATCAACAAATGCAACGGCTAATGCAAGCAAGCTACCATGAGAATGCCGGTGCCAAATATGCGTATACCGTTTCTTGCTCCGGATTTCGCGATGGGATTAGAGGCGAAAAACGACGACGAATCGGAGAAGAGCAGCCGCGCGCGTCGGTATCGATCGACCGGCCGTTCGATCCATCCATCGATCTCAATCATTCGCGATAAAAATAATTGTTTCGGCTTGTCAAAAAAATAATAATTGTTTCGGGAGGCTGTCATGGATCAGGCGCCTCTTTAATTCGCGTCACGGCCCTCGAATTATTAGCGCTAGTTTACGATTGATGACCCGTTCCTCCTCTTCCTCCTCGCGAGGAGGGCCAAGAGAGCGGCGGAGCGGAGCGGCCGACAGTGGAGGGCCGAGGCCAGCGCGAGCTCGCGCCAGGAGGAGTCTGAGACGGAGACGGTGGAGGCGAGTCGGCTGCTAGGCGACGGGGTCAGTGGAGGGCGGTGCCGACAGTGGGGTGGTTGATGAGGGGGTGGTGAAGGTCCCTAGGCGGTCCAGGCGAGGCAAATCCAGGGTGGCATGTGGGGGTGGCGTCGACGATGAACCCGAAGTAGGCTGAGGGTCGGCCGTGGGGCGTCGCGGTCTCAAGGGGGTGCTCGCGGCAACGAAGCTCTGTCGCTGCCGCCCACATATGAAGATCCCTCTGCTCCCACTGCCTTGCCCCTTCCAGCCGCCACCACCTCCTTCCTACTCATTCCCTCGGCCTCTCGCCGCCGGCGATGTCGTCGCGCCGACTGCCTCTCCTGCCGACATCCTCTCGTCGTCGTCCCCACTATCATGCCAGCGCCCTCCTCTCCTACCGGCATCCTCTCATTGTTTTCTCCTCCCGACGCGAGCTCGTGCGTCGGCCTTGGCCCTCCACCGCAGGCTGCTCTGCCCCTCTATCGGCCTTCCTCTCACCCCGCTCTCGCCGGGGCGGCCAATCTCCCCTCGCCGACCACTCCTCATGCCGCCGCCACCACAAACCAAGAGTACAAAACCGCCAGCCGCCTCGCCCTATCTACCGCAGCAGCCTCCCTTGAAGGAAAGAGAAGAGAAGAAAGTAAAGAGAAGAGAGAAAAGAGAAGAGGAGAAGAAAAAAAATGTGCAACTGATATGTGGGCCCCACGTACTTTTCTTAATTTTTTTTTACTAGGATGCCACATTAGCGAAACCACACATATTTACTGCTATAGAACCTTAAGTGCACGGTTTGTGTGAGTTTAAGGATACACATTTATAATTTTGTGGTTGAAGGAACTCAAAAAACCTAGCTGTTAAGTTGAGGGACCTTCTGTGAACTTATTCCTTTCTGTTTTCCAGAAAAAGAAGCTTCTGGGCCTTAACTATGTAGGCTTTTCCGCTTGTGGGTTGATGGAGGCCGAAGCAACGAACAGGAACAAGCCCAAGCACCGTGCGAGACTGTAGATGTGCTAGGCCCTGCCTGCGACCATTTGGGCCCTGCGTTCATCTCGTGCGAGACTGTAGTGTTTGTGCTAGGCCGCTCGGTCGCGGGCGCGAGTGTTGCCAGACTATGGAAATAAGCCGGTAGAGCACAAATCGGATGTGTATTGCGCTTGAGAACGAGAGAGAAGAAATATTGTGCAGCTCCCGACATGCTTCCTTTTACCTGTTCAGGGTCCATTTGGTCTCCCATTATATAACTCTGGATGATGCGGATCAGCGGATCACGCATCTTTTGTGACGGTAACCATGAAGTATAAAATACAATATAACTGGCCAATCCATTCATTTCATTAAGTTGAGATCATAACATCTCACTATCTATATGATGGAAGCTACATGCGGAAGCAGCAACCAAGCAACTGTGAAAGTTTCTGGGCCATTTATTCGTTGTCACTTGCCAAGCAGGCCATGCGTGTTTTCTGTTTGGAATAAGTTCACCAGAGGTCCCTCAACATAACAACGAGATTTTTTAGGTCCCTTTATCATAAAACCAGAAATATGTAGCTCTAAACTCACACAAACCATGTACTCAATGTCCTATGACAATATATATGGGTGGTTTCGCTGACATGGCATCCTAATCAGCCAAAACAAAATAAAAAATAATATGTGGGTCCCACATGTAGTGAAGTGAGAAGGAAAAATGTGGGGGCCACATCTCTTCTTTCTCTTTTCTTTCTACTCTTCTCTTCAACGGTGGTTGTCGGCGGAAGACGAGGGTGAGGCGGCCGGCGAGCCGGGCCGAAGGAGAGAGATCCGCGTTTAAGGGTTGTTCACTTTGATGCCATTTTCAACCTTATCAAATTTTGTTAAAGTTACAAAAAAATGGTTATATTTAGTTTGCTGCCAAATTTTGGTAACTATATAAGAAATCGTGCCAAAATTTTGATAAGTTGCCAATTTGGCAACTATGCCAAATTTTGGTAAGGTTTTTTTGCATCAAAGTGAACAGGCCCTAAATGTGTTCTCAAGTCCAAAACAAAACAGCACACTTCTGTTCCAAAAAGTCTGTAATGCATGCGAGTTACATGTATTGATAAAGTAGGAGAAAAATACAAGCCTATTGTCCTGGAAGACTGTAGTCAAGAAAAAAAACAGCCCCACCACACATCTACGACAACACCTGCTACGAGAGCGAAAACAAGATAGCGATCTTCGAAACGACGCGGAGAGCACCGGCGCCGCCTGGCCTGGGGAGCCAGGACATGGTTTTCACCTGAAGAAAGTAACTGGGAGAGACGAGATTAGATTATGCAGCAACGCCCCAAGAGAAAACGGCACCCACCGGCGTCGTTATTGCCGGCCCGAAGGCATAGCTTTCGCTCATAATTATTTTGCCCCACCCAAGAAAGGTTCCTGTCACACTCCGCTGTCACCACCGTTCGAAAACCTTCGACGCGTGGCCACCGCTCTGGCGCCTCGCCGTTGGTCGGCCATCATGAAGGTGCACGAACCCCAACGCGCTCCAGCTCCATCCACGCGATTGGGTTGGATGGGAGAGGGTGAGAGAAGAATGGATCCCCTCTCCCCACACTAGCCCGCTCGACGTGGCCATCTTTTATCGGCAAAGGCGCCGTCACAAGAGAACAATGTCTGGATATGGTCCGAGATTGATTTTCCTCCCCCAACCACAAACTAGATCACAAAGCCTTTCTATTGTCAATACCGGTTAATTTTGTGCC
>CM020183.1:34989024-35022288 GCA_009805545.1 Oryza longistaminata
AGCGAGCTCCGCTGCCACTGCCACACCGACGCACACACGCCACTGCGGCCGCCTTTTCCCCCTCTATCGCCGCCGCTGCCGCCCGCCCAGCGTCCACCATCGGGTCGGCCACGACGTCGTTCATCCTCGGTTGTGGGGCGGCAGTGGGAGAGCGGCCGGCCATGCTGGCGGGAGGATGGCCAATAGAGCGGCGGAGCGGAGCGGCCGACAGTGGAGGGCTGAGGCTAGCGGCGAGCTCGCGCCGGGAGGAGTCTGAGACGGAGACGGCGGAGGCGAGTCGGCTGCTAGGTGACGGGGTCAGTGGAGGGCGGTGCCGACAGTGGGGTGGTTGATGAGGTGGTGGTGAAGGTCCTAGGCGATCCGAGGCGAGGCAGATCCAGGGTGGCATGTGGGGGCGGCGTCGACGACGAAGCCGGAGTAGGCTGAGGGTCGGCCGTGGGCGCCGCGGTCCTCTCCCCTCCGGGAGAATTTACTATTTGCCACCCTCTCAAAATGCCAGTGCTCAATGCCACTCTCCCAAATTTTCATTCCCAAATGCCACCCGGGCCCACATGTCAGCCTCACTCATCATCGGGTCCCACATCACTTTTGTTGAATGGAAAGTGAGGCTGACATGTGGGCCGGGTGGCATTTGGGAATGAAATTTGGGAGAGTGGATTTGAGCACTGGCATTTTGGAGAGAGTGGCAAAATAGTAAATTCCCCCCGTTCTCAACGGGTGCTCGCGGCAAACGAAGCTCCGTCGCTGCCGGCGCACAGATGAAGATCCCTCTGCTCCCGCTGCCTCGCCCTTCCAGCGCCACCACCTCCTTCCTACTCATTCTCCGCCTCTCGCCGCCCGACGATGTCGTCGCGCCGACTGCTCTCTGCCGGATCCTCTCGTCGTCGTCCCCACTATCATGCCAGCGCCCTCCTCCTAGCCCGGCATCCTCTCATTGTGTTCTCCTCTCACCTCGCTCCCACCGGGGCGGCCAATCTCCCTCGCGGCGCTCGGCCTGCCGCCCCCCCCCCCCATCAGCCCATCTCCCAGGTGGTTTTTAACTGTGGTTTCATATGACGTTACAATTAGGGCATTCCTAGTGAAATATGTTATTTTTATGTTTCCAGGGTATCACATAAAATCGCGGATGATATTTAGTTGATGATTAAAATACCCCATACAATATATGGTTTCATTTTTGTTGATTCGTAAGTAGTACATGTAAGAGACAAACTATATTGAGAACAATGCAGACACGATTTTATAAAAAAATGTAAGATAAAAGTCATTTCAATCTCTCAATTCATTTATTTCTTGGCACATCATAAAAAATGCTAACATGACACCCTATTTAATAAGAATGAAACAACAGGCGGGAGTGGTCTTAATAAAATAATAATTCAGTAGTGCGCACATGTTAATGAGACCCACTCCTTCATCGCCCCAAAAGTCGAGCACGTCGCTCGAGCTTTAGC
Source organism: Oryza longistaminata (assembly GCA_009805545.1). Lineage (NCBI taxonomy): Eukaryota > Viridiplantae > Streptophyta > Magnoliopsida > Poales > Poaceae > Oryza > Oryza longistaminata. The sequence goes on from CM020183.1 coordinate 34,990,479, forward strand.
ACATGTGAACAAGTGACTGCAAGGGGAATGTGTTGTGCTGAGAGGGAAAGAACATCATAGGAGGAGGAAGAGGAGGAGGAGAAGATGACGCATGCGGACCAGGAGGAGGGGTAGACGCCGGGGCAAGCTAGAGGTGGTGGGCAGCGATGGTGATGATGGAGGGGATCTTGATGGTAACGGAGGAGGGGGCTATCCGGTGGCCTCCATATTTGCTTCGGGGGATGGTGGTGGAGCATGTGGAGCTCCGCGCAGAGGAAGCTGAGGAGGTTGCTGGCGCCATTGGGTCATCACCTAGCCCTACCTTCATTGTGTGCTGCCGCGTCTCTACCTCCATCGAGAGCCACCGCTACCTCTGGCTACACTAAGTGTGGTTGTTGTTTGCTTGAACTCCTCATTCTTCTCCATCGAGTTGCATCCCCAGACAAAGCACAAGCAAACATGGACCAAAAGAGATATCGGTGAGATGGATAGGTCAGCGGGCTTCCAATCCACATGTGTTAGCAACGACAATATTTGTTTCTCCTATTTGTCCCCAAGATAACATCGTTCGTTGCCGCCACCACTGCCCAATGCATGACCTTCGTCCTCTTAGCAGCGTTGCCCTAGAGTCACATCCAATCATGAGTCATGACTATCCTCGCACACTCCTCTACAAACAAAGAGAGAGGGAAGGGACGGAAGAAGTAACCCTCGTTGACATGTGGGCCTTGCAAACATTTTTTATTTTGAGTGAATAGCAATTTGGGCCATATTTTATTACCCAAGTTTCACTTTATACCACCCGTAAACCAATCTTTTTACTTTGGACCGAGTAACTTTGTTATTTTTTGAGTTTGGATCACCCCCAAACATTTTTTTTTCTTCAGTACTCATCAAGAATCTCAATCAAATCGATTTTGATACATCGGTGAACTTCCCCGTCTATAGGCAGGTCATATATTCACCAGAATGGAGGGTGGATACAAAATAGTAAAGAGAGCTAGGTGGTCCAAACCGAAAATACGATAAAGTTACCTGGGTCCAAAGTGAAAAGATTAGCTTATGGATGGTCCAAAGTAAAACTTAGATAATAAAAGATGGATTAGACTGTACTTTTTAATTTTTCTCTAATAGTACTACTATAAGTGCCGCGTCAGTGCAAACGAGGGAGTTATACTGAACGTGTTTTGTCTGTCGAGGTGCTGTTTCTATGGTTGAAGGAGGAAAATGAAACCTGGGGAATAGAGCAGTCGCAATCCGAAAGCTATTGTTCTCTCTTCTACGGTAGTAGTTGATAGTTCGATACGTGTGTTTGATGTGAGAGACTGAGAGGAGTGCACGGTGCACCTGCCCCGTAAGGACGCGGAACTACATTATCAGAGGCTAGGCCGGTACGGTTATACGCGACGTTTACGAATCACGATGCGTAAAAGAGTGAAAGGATGAAACAGTACTAGACTCCAGTACTCCACTCTCCACGGGCCACATCATGCAGAAAACTGGTGCCAGGCCACGCTTAACACTTTGTCGGTCGTAAACACGTAAAGCTAAAGCCCCACAACATTGTCAACCAATCTCAGCACAGGAACTTCGCTAACGAGTACAACGAAACCGCATCCGCAAAAGCGCCGTGAACAAAAATGCTGTTGGGCTCTTGCCGTGCCGTGCCGGTGGCTGTGAACATGTGGAACACGAAGAACTCTTGCGCGAGATCGGAGCACCTGACCTCCCACCTCGCGTCCGGCCCGTCGCCGTCGCAGCAAGCGGGCTGTCAAAAACGACGCCGCAGCGCGAGCGATCTACAGCTCCGCTCTCGCCGATCCGGCGGACCCACCCCCCTCACCTCGCGCACCAACCGCCCGTTCGCTAGTCCGATCCCCCACCCCTCACCCGCCTACGCCTTGCAGGTTACGCGCCTCGCCGCGGCCAACGCAAACCAAACCAAATCCCCCGTCACCTTCGCTTCGAAACCCCGCAAAACCCCATGGAAGAAAACACCGAACACCTGCCGCGCGCACGCCTCCTCCTCCCCCGCCTCTCCTCCTCTCTCCCGTTCCATGTCCGCCCAACCTTGCTTCCATTCTTTCCATCCACCCGCCGATCGACGCGATGGCCGACGCCCAACCCCACCCACCGCCTGCCAGCGCCACCCCACCTCGCGCCTCTGCGGCTATGGCTATATCACCATGCCTCCAACCTCCGGTACGCTTAGCTCTTCTCTCTCTCTCTCTCTCCTCCTTCCCATTCCGCGCATTGCTCTCCTGCGCGCGGAGCGTCTCCTTTGGGGGAGGAGAGGAGGGGGTGAGCCATGATGGAGTCGGGGTCCGCCCTGCGCCGCGTGCGGGGACGACGCGCACGCCGCCTGCCGCGCCTGCAGCTACGCGCTCTGCAAGGCCTGCCTCGACGAGGACGCCGCCGAGGGACGCACCACCTGCGCGCGCTGCGGCGGGGAGTACGGCGCGCCCGACCCAGGTGCCCCCGCGCGCTGCGGGTTACTGTTTTGCCCTATGCGGGATTCAATCGATGCGGGGGATGAAGTAGCAGTTTCTGACGAGATTGTTCTCTGTCACAGCGCATGGCCAGGGGGCGGTCGTGGAGGAGGAAGTGGAAGAGAGCCACGAGCCGGCGGCCGGCGGTGTTCGCGAGCGGGTCACCATGGCCAGCCAACTCAGCGATCACCAGGTGAATAGCCCTCTCCATAAACTCGTGCAATTCTGGGTAGAACAGCTTGAGCGCTCCGACGTTGTTGACAATGTTGTGTGGGATTTTGTGGGAACAGGATGAAGGAGTTCATGCCAGGACTATGAGCACCCATGCCAGGACAATTAGCAGTGTCTCTGGAGTTGGGAGTGGTAAGCAACTCGTCTCGTTGTCTGTCATATTTTTCCTTGCATTATTCCAACTGAGTACTGATATATATATTTTTTTCACTTGTTATGGATTTGAAGAATTGAATGATGAATCTGGGAAGCCCATCTGGAAGAACAGGGTGGAGAGCTGGAAGGAGAAAAAGAAAGAGAAGAAAGCCTCAGCAAAGAAAGCTGCAGCAAAAGCTCAAGCTCCATCTGTCGAAGAACAGATTATGGATGAAAAAGAGTAAGGAACATGGAACCATTTCATAGATCCATGTGATCCATCAAAAACTTAACATTTCTTGATTCATATACATTATTTACAGTTACAAATGAAAATTCTTGTGTATATTAAAATATACCTGATTAGATCAATAGGCTAAGAATACTCTTGATCCTTGTTAACATATAAAAAAACAAACTTTATGGTTTGGGTAAATTTAGAATCTGGCTATATCTAACCTTTTCTTTGAATGTACTAGATGCGAGATCATGTGCATTTAGAACTGAACTTGTCGTCTTATGCAGACGTTATTCGTTTAGAACTGAACTAATAAATGCCTAATGCAGATATTATCTCACAATGCTAAAATATAAAACGTCCAATTGGATTATTACAGAAAAACCCTTTAGCTAATTTCGAGATCAGCATATGTAGTCAATCTTAAGTTCTTAACACATCATATTTCGTACCTCATCAATAAGGTTTCATTTAGGTGCAGCTTATATTTTTCTGGTATAACACTAGGCCTTCTTATTTTGTGATGCGAACAGTACATGTTCATCTTTGTTCCTCCAGTATACTATCCTAGCCTATTATGCAACCTTTTTAACTTCGTGTTCATATCCTGATAATGTGCCAGTAAAGTCTCAGTTTCAGAAACTCTTGTTACTTCAGGTTTTAAATGCTGATTGTTGACATAACACTGTACTTGGTGAATTGATTGTAATACCAAGCAATTTTGCACTTTTGCAGCTTGACAGATGCATATGAGCCACTTTCTCGGATCATTCCTATATCGAAGAACAAGCTCACACCATACAGGGCAGTAATCATTATGCGTCTGGTAGTTCTGGGGCTCTTCTTTCACTACCGTATCACCAACCCTGTTTACAGCGCCTTTGGTCTCTGGATGACATCAGTCATATGTGAGATCTGGTTTGGATTCTCCTGGATCCTGGATCAGTTCCCCAAGTGGTGTCCTATCAATCGCGAAACTTATGTTGATAGGCTGATTGCACGGTGTGTTCGCTAAAGCCTAATTTGTATATGAAAACTGTATACATTACTATTCATTAAGAATTTGTGTCTTATAAGCTGCATTGCTCATGTGTTGTTTCAGATATGGAGATGGAGAAGATTCTGGGTTGGCACCTGTAGATTTCTTTGTCAGTACAGTGGATCCATTGAAAGAGCCTCCTCTAATCACTGCGAATACTGTTCTGTCCATTCTTGCCGTGGACTATCCAGTTGAGAAGATTTCGTGTTACGTGTCAGACGATGGTTCGGCTATGCTCACATTTGAATCACTTGCGGAAACAGCAGAATTTGCTAGGAGATGGGTTCCATTTTGCAAGAAGTACTCCATTGAGCCACGTGCCCCTGAGTTCTACTTCTCACAGAAGATTGACTACTTGAAGGACAAGATACACCCATCTTTCGTCAAGGAGCGTCGGGCTATGAAGGTAGATAGGAGTTTATACAGTTTGATGGTGCTCTTTACGTTATATTGTACTTTTGCTAATATTAAAGCAACTATCACATTTTGTGCAGAGGGATTACGAAGAATACAAGGTGAGGATAAATGCTTTGGTTGCTAAGGCTCAGAAGACACCTGAGGAAGGCTGGATTATGCAAGATGGAACACCATGGCCTGGGAATAACCCTCGTGACCACCCTGGAATGATCCAGGTAATTCAGTTTTCATTACCAAAACATCAATCTTGGATATTTGTTCTTGTATTCATACCGGGCAACCTTTTACAGATTTGCAAGTTTGTAATTCTCACCTGAAAATGGGATAGTTTCTGGTGTACAAAAGTTAAGAATAAATGAAGTTTAGGTTGCCACTTGGAGTAGAGATTCTTATTGACTTCTGCTTTGAAACAAAATATGTCAAGTGTTAACTATTGTTTGCATGCAGAAAACCAGGAGAGAAAGTCTAATCCTATGCAGTTCCACTTTAAGATTTTCGCAGATAATATATGTCATACAACTTCAATTGATTATCGATATGCTCGTTCTTGTTGTCCAGGAGATTGTGCATAAATTCTATCCTACTCTTCAGGATGCAGTTAATTAAAATTATGCCATTAGAGTAACTCAAGGTTTTACAGATTTATTAGTAAAATGGTTCAAATGTTTTGTGGAACCCTCTCTCTCTCACACACTCACATACGGCTTTTTATACTTCCATCAAAGCCAAGACATAGATAACATGCAGACAATAGCCTATTCTTCAAAGTTACACTTAGCATACCACTGGCTTTTTGTAACAGGTTTTCCTTGGTGAGACCGGTGCTCGGGACTTCGACGGAAATGAGCTTCCTCGGCTAGTCTATGTTTCGAGAGAGAAAAGACCAGGGTACCAACACCACAAGAAAGCAGGGGCCATGAACGCTTTGGTAAAAATAGCTCCTAGAGAAAATTGCACATATATGTATTAGTTTAAAGTATGGCAAACTTATCATGTGGATATAGTAATTGAAAGTTTGGTCACCTTTCTAATTTTGCAGGTTCGAGTATCCGCAGTTCTGACAAATGCCCCTTACATTCTTAATCTTGACTGTGATCACTATGTTAACAATAGCAAAGCTGTTCGTGAAGCGATGTGTTTCATGATGGACCCTTCTGTTGGTAGAGATGTCTGCTATGTCCAATTCCCACAGAGGTTCGATGGCATTGATCGCAGCGATCGTTATGCCAATAGGAATGTTGTGTTCTTTGACGTAAGTACTAAGAGAGTAACTATGTATTGCATGACTGTTATCTTTACCCAATTTATATATTCATACTTATCATCTGCAGGTTAACATGAAAGGGCTTGATGGCCTCCAAGGTCCGGTTTATGTGGGAACTGGTTGTTGTTTCTATAGGCAAGCGCTCTATGGTTATGGACCACCATCACTGCCTGCGCTTCCAAAGTCTTCAGTCTGTTCATGGTGCTGCTGCTGCTGTCCTAAGAAAAAAGCTGAAAAAAGTGAGAAGGAAATGCATAGAGACTCTCGACGTGAAGACCTTGAGTCCGCCATTTTCAATCTTCGGGAAATTGACAGTAAGTGCACAAACATGGAGAGATAAAAGTAGTTCGAAATTTGAAGAATTTTTTGTTCATTATAATGTGGTTTGTTTTGCAGACTATGATGAGTATGAACGCTCGATGCTTATCTCCCAGATGAGCTTTGAGAAGTCGTTTGGACTGTCATCAGTGTTCATAGAATCAACTCTAATGGAGAATGGAGGCGTTCCTGAGTCCGCAAACCCATCTACACTGATCAAAGAGGCCATTCATGTCATTAGCTGTGGATATGAAGAGAAAACTGAATGGGGAAAAGAGGTGTGAATTCTCCCCTTATTATCTATACCTTTGTTGAAGTTCATTCCTCCTAAAACTCAAAGCGTGACTTCTTGGTTCTGTCCTGTCACAGATTGGCTGGATCTACGGTTCAGTCACAGAGGATATCCTGACTGGGTTTAAGATGCACTGCCGTGGCTGGCGATCCATCTACTGCATGCCGATAAGACCCGCGTTCAAGGGATCAGCGCCAATCAACCTTTCTGATCGTCTCCACCAGGTTCTCCGGTGGGCTCTCGGTTCCGTTGAGATCTTCCTCAGCCGGCACTGCCCGCTCTGGTACGGCTACGGTGGTGGTCGTCTGAAATGGCTCCAGAGATTGTCCTACATCAACACCATCGTCTACCCGTTCACCTCTCTTCCTCTCATTGCATACTGTTGCCTGCCCGCCATTTGCCTGCTCACAGGCAAATTCATCATTCCCACGGTAAGATGCCCGTCTCTACACATGTTTTTGGTTTGAGTTCTGATGTTGAACATTGCTTAGTGACATTATTCATTTGTCGTTCTTAATTTCAGCTCTCCAACGCTGCAACCATATGGTTTCTTGGCCTCTTCATCTCCATCATCGTGACGAGCGTCCTGGAGCTGCGGTGGAGTGGCATCGGCATCGAGGACTGGTGGCGCAACGAGCAGTTCTGGGTCATCGGTGGCGTCTCCGCCCACCTCTTCGCCGTGTTCCAGGGTATCCTCAAGATGATTGCTGGGCTGGACACCAACTTCACCGTCACGGCCAAGGCGACGGACGACACCGAGTTCGGCGAGCTGTACGTGTTCAAGTGGACGACGGTGCTGATCCCGCCGACCTCCATCCTGGTGCTCAACCTCGTCGGCGTGGTGGCCGGGTTCTCCGACGCGCTCAACAGCGGCTACGAGTCCTGGGGCCCGCTCTTCGGCAAGGTTTTCTTTGCCATGTGGGTGATCATGCACTTGTACCCCTTCCTCAAGGGTCTCATGGGTCGCCAGAACCGGACGCCCACCATCGTCGTGCTCTGGTCCGTCCTGCTCGCCTCCGTCTTCTCCCTCCTCTGGGTCAAGATCGACCCGTTCATCGGCAGCTCCGAGACCACCACCACCAACAGCTGCGCCAACTTCGACTGCTGAGCTACATTTGTGCTCCAGGACAGGAGCATCCCGTTTGGCGGTGTTTTGCCGGTATTGCAAATGTGTGTATCTAATGCGACGAAGACGATGGGTGGTTTCCTCTCTCAGGGCTTTGTCCTCGATCGGAGAGGTGTTGTAGGTTAGTAGTCCGCATGAAAATGTTCATTGTATTGTTATTGTCTGTGATATAACAAGTTTTGATGTTGAAGCCGCTGAAACTATGAGAGAGCACCGTTAAATCCGTTTAATCATACTTGTAGAAAAAAGAGGGGGAAAGAAAAGGTTTTCTTCGGTGAACTTGAAATTGGACTACTGATCAGTTTGTAATGTTATATGACTATATGCCACTGAATCTTATCTTATGCATAGCCTCCTGCAGAAGAGAAAAAAGGTACTCCACGCCATTGTCTTGCGAATAATAGCAAACAAGATTTTGCTTAGCCTTCAAAATTCTCTGGACTACGGACTACCACACACAAAAGCTACCATAATCTAGCACTAACTTTTCAGCACCAGCTTTTCGGCTAGTACTGTATTCTTTCATGATAAACAACACCCTTTTCGGCTAGTACTGCATCCTTTCATGATAAACAGCACTAATGACTGCTAATTCGAGCACGCTTCCTTGCCTTTGCATCTTGACAATAATCAATACTACGACCTAATTGCCACGAATTAGTACTACTACTCCTACTGATTGAAGAACGTAGATAGATTAATCTAAAAATCAGCAATGTGGTGCAAGGTGTGACTGGATGATGACCATCAGACCATGTAAAATAAGATTTGATTGTTTACATGGGCAAGCTTATGATAGTTTGCTGTCTCGACCTGACTAACTTGAGTTGGAACCCATGGTGGCCCGTGCTGTCTTGCATAGACGTAGGGACACGATCGAGGAGGGAATCAACACCTTCCATATGATGCTGTTGCAATCATGGATGCTCATTAGCGGCGATCATCACATCGGAAAATTGTCATCACAAAGCGTGGTGAACTGTATATGTACTTATGCACCAACACTGTGAAACTTCATTTTCCGAGGTATATCAAGACACACTCAGTACGTCACAGTACTCGATTGTATCTCTACTACTATAACCAATGTATCGTCGTCGTCCACTCGTCTGTTGTGAGTTGTGACTTGTACTACAAGTGTAGCGTGGCAAAGCAGTGAAAATCTGACTTCAGGGTCTTCAGGAGATCATACCATTCGAGTAGCAGAATACGTGTAGAGATACAGAAAACTACTAAACTACTAGCATTACTAGCGTTAGTAAAAAAAAACTAGCATTACTAGCACCACCATTTGAGTGGCAGGCAAAGTGTTCAACGCGTACGTGCGAGATCACTGCGCTTGCCCAAACTGGCAGCCCTACTGAAAAGCTTACCAATGCTGTAGCTTCGTAGCTGTTCCGTCTTTTTGGATGGTTGCGCTGAGGCGGGACCGAGGGATACATGATAGCCGTGCGCCCTCACCCGAATTGCGCGCCGTTGGCAACGTGAGGTTGAAGGCTAGTAGAAAAATGCAGTCCGGTTCGAAAGGTCCCAGCAGGAAGGAGCAAGAAATGGAGGGTCTGTTCACTTTGCTGCCAAAAAAAATCTTACCAAAATTTTGGCAGGATTTCTTATATAGCTACCAAAATTTGACAGCAAACTAAATATAGCTTTTTTTTTTTACAACTTTACCAAAATTTGGTAAGGTTGAAAATGGCACCAAAATGAACAGGCCCAGACTTTCCTCTTCACCACATGACAACATTTACACCTCACGCAATGAACACGGCCACCCAACAACGCACCCCCTGTGTGTGTGTGCCACAATCAAATGCAAGGAAGGAAAAGGAAATATTGGCCTGATCGCTATGCACAGCCACAGCAACTGGTGCTTGAACACAGTACACGCTATACAGACAGGAACTGATCTCTCGTTCAGTATACTAGCCAAAAGGACCAGTAACATCACTCCGTAGTTTCAGTAACAAATCCTAGATTGCCGTACATTGGTCAGAACAGCATACTCGATTTTCTAGAGGGTGTTTTGGCATGTCACATCGAACATGGGGTATTCGGAGACAAATAAAAAACATAATTACAGAATCGCCTAATTAATCCGTCATTAGCAAATGTTTACGGTAGCACCACATTTGTCAAATCATGAAGCAATTAGGCTTAAAAGATTCGTCTCGCAAATTAGTCGCGATCCGTGCAATTAGTTATTTTTTTAAGCTTATATTTAATATTTCATGCAGATGTTTAAGCGTTCGATGTGATAGGGTGTAAAATTTTTAGCATAAATCTAAAAAAGCCCCTGTTTGGTACAGCTCCAACTCCTAAATTTAGCTTCAGAAGTTGGGTCTGGAGTGGAGTTGTGGAGCTGCCTAAACCCAGCTCCACAACTCTAGTTCATTTTGTGAGAGCTCCACCCAGCTCCACTCCCAGTTTTAGTGGAGCTGAAATTGTTTGGCTGAGCTCCAGCTCCAGAAGGGGTGGAGCTGGAGCTGGAGCTATGCCAAACAGGCCTACAGGAATGTCAGTGCAGCACATACAGTTTTCACACGAACAGTGGCACATGAGCCATTAGAGCAAGGTCAATAGTACAGCCAACTACTGGCTCCAAAATATCTATAGCCAATCTAATAGCCTATTCATACAATGGTTAGCTATAAAAGTATACTACACCATTAATACACGGTCCCACCTCTCATACACACATAACATCTTGGAGTCCGTATTACAGCCGGCTACAGCTACAAATCTGTAGCCCGCTTTCTTCTCTCTTTTCTTTTTTTCTCGATATATGGGTACAGCCCGGTTTATAGCCTGCTATTGTACCTGCTCTTACTATATAGTGGTCATTAGTGCAGGTGTTGACAGACACAGGGGAACAACATTTGCCAAAACAATGCCTGCTTGGCTCTGCAGAATGCTCAAACTGATGCTGTCGTTTGTATATGGCTGTTCTCAGCTCTCAAACCAAGGTCTTGAACCCGATCAAGAGCAAAGAACCGCAACAAAAATTACATGAGAAAGAATATCAATCGATCATGAGCTAGCTAGGGAATAATTCACGATTTCACCGGGACACCGGGTGGCACGGATCAACCAGCCAACTCAACACGAAAGAAGCAAAAGAATTCGACGAGAGGGGAGCCCTCGTTTCCCGCTTGCTCGGCTCGCTCGCCGCGCGCGCGGCGCCGCCTCACCGGCACACCTTGCAGAGGCAGACGAGCAGGATGACGGCGAACGCCAGGCAGGACAGCCCGATGGCCACCCCGAGCACCGCCGCGCTGGGGGCCGCCCGCCGCGGTCGCGCCCTCGTCCGCGTCCCGTCCTTTGCGCCGTCGTCGTAGTCCGCGCTCCGCTCCGACCGCGCCGTCGCCGGCGGCGCCATCACCGGGAACCCGTACTTGTCGCACGGCGCCACGCCGATGGCGATCTCGGCGGACAGCACGACCGGTTGTAGCACAGCTTGGGATTCCGGCCGCCCTGAACACTCGCAGCCTCGACACGAACTTGCGCGTGAATGGCACCATGCCGTCGAAGTCGTTGCCCTCGAGGTTGAGCTCCTTCAGGCCCCTCATCTCGGATAGGAACTGAGGTATGCTGCCATTGAGCCGGTTCGAGCCCAGGTTGAGCACCTCGAGCTCGGGCAGCGTGGAGACGGTGTCCGGATGCGTCCGGAGATGGAGTTGTTGGACAGGTCAATGGTGGTGAGCGAAATGAGATCGCCGATGGAGGTGGGGATGTTCCCGTTGAGGTCGTGGAGCTGAGGTTGAGGTGGGTGATGGCGCTGAGGAGGGTGAGGGTGTCGGGATGGCGCCGGTGATGCGGTTCCGGAGAGGTCGAGGTGGGTGAGGTTGGGGCAGTGCCAGTGGTGCGGGAGGAAGCCGGAGAGGTTGGCATTGGAGAGGGTGAGGCTGGTGAGGTGGCCCATGTGGGAGACGACGACGGCGAGCTCCGAAGGGGAGCCGGTGGCGAGGGGAGTGTCCGGACGGTGAGCTCGGTCAGGTTCTCCAGGTGCGAGAGCCAGACGGCGGAGAGGCGGTGGAGCGAGGCGACGCAGGAGAAGGCCCGGAGCCCTGCCGCGAGCTGCTCCGGCGGAAGCAGCCGCGGCGGCGCCGCGGGGCAGTCGGAGAAGGAGAGCGCCCGGGGACGGCGCGAGCGCCTCGAGCGCCCGGCCGAGACGGAGGTGGTCGCCGAGCAGTTGGCCATCACGAGGGACGTCACGCGCCGGAACGGCACCCCGGCGTCGCAGGACGCGGCGACCACGCCCACGCGCCGGCCGCGTCGTCGCAGGGGTCGAGACGGTGCGGGCGGAGGCCGAGCGCCCGCAGCGCCAGGAGCTGCTCCGGGTCCAGCGGCGCCGCTCCGGCGAAGGAGATGGAGACGAGTAGTAGTAGTAGCAGCAGCAGTAGGTCGTGCGTGGCGAGGACGGTGGCGGCCATGCTCTTGGACGACGCAGAGGCGAAGAGCAGGCACGGGCTCACGCCGAGAAAGGTTTCAAAGGGTGGGTGCGCGGGTGCGCGCGCGGTTTCCGATGTTTTGTCCTGCGAAAGCGCGGGATGGACCGGGCCGTGCCGAGATCCCGGGCCGTTGGTTGGCATGCGGACGGACGGATGCGACGCGGGCGGCGCGGTCGCTTTCGGGAGAACTGTGCGCGACGAGAGATGGAGAAGAAGAGAGGGCCTGTGACCCCTGCGCGGCGCTGCGGCAGCTCGTGCCTGCCTGGGTATCCGTGCAAACGAGCTCTCTGCCATGGACGGACCTCTGCGTGCTTAAGCAATGTCATGTCAGAGTTGTCTCGCCAACGAGGGAGATTTCGTGTTGGCCGGCGGCCTGGCGCCTCCTGCCACTCTCCATGTGAGCGGCCGCTGAAAACTTGGTGTGCTTCCCGTCTTTCAGCAAGCGGAACAGCGTGTACGTGCCCGTGACGGGCGAGCAGGCAACAAGGAGTCAGCGGTTTGGACGGTTTGTGAAGCATCTTTCGCCTCTCGATTTGGCCTTCGAACGATCACAGTTACAATTTGTTACCGGAGAGTCATCAATTCATCATTTACGGGCTTGTTTGGATTGGAATCAATTTTTCTCCTATCAATTGTTTGGTAATCTCGAAGGGTAGTTAGAAACAATTCAATGGAGTTAGAAACAACACAACTCTACCAAAATTTGGTAACAAACTTTTGATAGGACTTTAAACCAAAACAACCCTACATGTAAAATATGTTGGATCCGTTTAACCAAAGTGAAGCCTTACATTAAAGAACATGTAAATTCGGTAGCACCCATCCTTTTCTTCCGACTGTGGCCAAAGATGGAATGTGGCTGCCCAATTGCTTTGAGCCCACCATCAGAGTTGTCTGGATTCTGTACATACGACCAACAAATGATCGATGCTCTTGTCGTGTTGATCACATATGACACAACAATTTGGATGTGGCAGTCCACGACCGCGCAACCAATCAGTTGTCCAACATCTGTTTAGTGCCACTGACCATGTAAAGTAGCGGCAGTGAGGTGGCGCAAGTGATTTCCAGATCGGCGTGGATTGGAAAGGTATCTAACCGAGAAACAATAATTGGTAGGCTGATCTGGAAAAGTAATCACCTGAGCTTTCTCATTTCCAGATTATCGAGTCTGGTTGGTTAGTTGATCAACCGATTGGACGAGCGACCAAAGATTGGGGTAATCCAGGATTGTTTGAATCCCCATAGCACCGTTGATGTCCCTTATCCATTTTGCGGCCGTGCAACGCCTCCGCCACCGTCCTACGCCTCCTAATGCGAGTGAGGACCCAATCATGCACAGCCAGTGCAAAAAGAACGAACACCAAATCCCTGCAACTAGTTGTCCTCCTAGAATAATGTAGCCGTCCCATTGCCCACCTGACAACCTATGGATGTTGACACGAAGCTTCGCTTCTTCAGGCCTTTCACAGTGCGACAACGTGGCGAGTAACCTAGTTGCTGAACGTTGATGTGGAGGAGAAAAAGAGGTGGGTCACATGGCCTTGCAAAGTTTACGGCTCCTAGCTAGGATCTGGGTTCCTCACGCCCGAAAAAGAAAGTGCGAGCGTGGTCCTCTCTCTGCTGCTGCTCCCAAATCCTCCCCATTCTTCCCCGCCAACCCGCGGCGCCATGCCAAGTTCCGACCAGGCTTGGAGCTCGCCGGCGATGCTGCCGAGTGCCGATATATATATAGCCTGGATTTATTTAAATTATAAAAAATGCGCCACAATATTTTTTCCCCTGGAAAGAACACGGTATGTCTCGCATATAATGCACTTGTATGTTGGGTGAAAATAACTACCTTGTCACTAAAATGCTGTTCTAAAATGTAGGAAACGGGTGCCGCATTCTTTTCAGCTACCTAACCAACTTGCTCATGTTATTTGCTCCATATGCCTCTACAGATACATTTTCTCGTAAAATTTTCTTCTATTGTATTGCTTGGATAAATTGTTTTAAACAATCAGTTATGTTTACTTCTCAAGATATTTAACTTATCCATAAGTAGATAATTCATGGCTCTGACTCGAGCAAGTTTGATTGGAGGGGGTAATATTTGTGTGTGTCTCTCTGCAACATGGACCTTCCTTTTACCAATAGTTTCTAACCTTGTAAACCCCTCATAGAAATCAATTACCTGCCATTGTTATGAGCATATATATGCTGCTGTAAATTCTTGATGTACAAAGAAGAGAATGTTAGACCACCCTAGCAGCTTACCATCCTGGTATTATGGAAGCCAACTTGACCGACATCCATGGATGGGGACTTCTTGAGATTGGACCAGGGCGTGTAGACCACCTCAACATTGTTCATCTTGTTTCCTGCACGACAAGCACATGCAAGCTGCAAATATCATCCAGTGATCCAAGACACATACTCGTCACGTTCTAATTATCACACAATCCCCTCACATAGGCCAAATCAACCCAAGCGGATAATTGATCCAAGGGTCCCACTGTAGCTAGTGCCAATAATACAAGAAGCTAAAAGTTGCTGAAAAGAAAAAGGCCGGGGTGGAAAAGCAAAAACAAAATTAAGATTCCTGTACGTCTGTAACCAGCAATATAATGTGATGCTGCAGCTTTGTAGAATTGTAGGCCACACGAATATCCGACAGGTCACACCATGCTCTATTTCCTCTATCCGTGGATAACATAATTGGAGGTGCAAATGATTATCATTATTTGCAAGTAAACGTTTCCTTTTCTTTTGAGAACCTGCATCTATCCATGATAAATTCTTCGTAACAGCAGAATCTTGTGTGATAAACTGTATCTACCCTACTTTTTTGCACGAGTGAAAATTTACTAGTTGATCGTTAGAAACCAAAAGAATCTAGCCACAAGCACACAAAGCAGATGGTGGAAAAGAAAGCTAATTAAGCTATGCGCTACATCTACACTCAAATGTTGTCTGAAATGAGTGCGTACCTTGAATGGAATGAGCCTTTACAAGCTGTGCACAGTCCTCCAGCAGACCGTCGCAGATGCTATCTATCGACTCGCCTTTCTTGAGCCTCAAATAGACGTGCGCCGAGGATACCTTGTCCACATGGAACCTGACGGGACAAAAGCAATTTTCCTTGTCGAAATTAGAAGGGAAGAATCCACTTTAAACCGACCTTTCCATCGCTCAATCCTTGCCAGGACTTATCCGAAGATACCCGCCACAGCCAGGCCCAACGCGAACGGAGTGCAATGCCCATTAGTTCGAGATTTGGTATTCCCAGGTTGCCACACTTTCGGAGCGCACACCCTAGCCCAACCGACTCGGCAGCAACCGTCATGAGCATGCACCTTGCCTGCCCATAGAAAGCCACGACTAAGCCCTGTTTGATTCAGCTTAGGATTATTATAATCTGAATTATTAGGAATAAACTAAAACAAACAGATAGCTTATTATGATAGATTATTATAATTTATAAGCTAGATTACTATAATCTAGTAATCCACTCTAAATGTGCTTATTTTAGATTATTGGGTGGCTAACAGCTAACAAACAACTTATAATCCAGAGAAACAAATAACTCACAGCTTATTCTATGTCAGTTTATTATAATTCAGCTTATGGTAATCTAGCTCAATTAATCTAGATTACAATAATCTTAAGCTGAAACAAACAGGGTCTAACTTTATCTATCTCTCTTGATTACCCACTTGGGTACATCAAATGGTGACCAGTAATGGCGCTCAGAACTGCGTTCACCGTGGCAGTGCCCGTCCTGGCGACCGGCGTCTCCATGAACAAATTCCGTTCAGTTTTCGCGACATGTTCTTGCTAGAGCAATTTTACGGTTCTTGAGGAGGTACCATGAGGTATTATTTTTTCTATTATAAATGTGATATCTCTTGGTACCCAGGTACCAAATTTTATACTGTATTTTTGGGTATCTCATGATACCTCCTCTTGAGAATTGCTTTTCTTGCGAAGTTTTCCTTGACAACGTGGAGGCTGTACTGCTGTATTCATCTAGACAAGCCCATATGGTCAGCATGTTCTTATCGCAGTCCTGCTGTTCAGATTTTTGGCCCAGCTTGATGAAGCAGGCTGTCATCCTATTCTAAAGAGATTATCAGGCTAATAGCATGGGCCTAAAGGACCAAAATTATTGTGGGCCTATGGCAGTATAGCCTTGCTTTTTTCTCTTTCATTCATACACGTCCGTTTTCCTCTGTTGTACACGTAACACTTGGTAATTGGTACTCCCTTGTTTTTCCCGGATAAAATTACCCGTTCTTCCCTCGTGATAACCGGTGAAGTGGGATTAGAAAGAAAAGTCAGAATCGCAATTAAGTGTTAATGTTATCTCCTCTCTGATTCAATTTAGTTTGTCTCAGTGAGCCCAATAATCGCTAAATAACATGACTCATGACTGTTGAACATCTGTTGTGTTCACGTATCAGCATTCAGCAGTGAACAAAATAGACACAAAGTTGGTTCCTGTTGGTCGAAGGAGAAAAATACTGCTGAGTAGCAATACCTACGAGTGATCCGAAAGATGTTGAAGACCACTTGACGTTCATTGGAGTCGATAAACTGATCACGTAATAACACTGTCAGATCAACGAGAGTTTGCATCGGCGCCGTCACGCGGCCCACCCAGCTGCCAAATACCACTACGACATGTAGAAAGATCGAAATACCGAAAATCGCGTTGCCTTCTTTCTCATCTGTGCCCATTGCTAGGGACCATGTGTATGTACAGAGATGTGCTACTACCACTACTATAGCAGAACTGCAGAAACCGTTCCAGGGAGACTGACCGGTGAGACGATCACGCACGCTTATATGGATGGATGATGTACAGAGAAACACGCGGCCGCACACGTACGTTACGCACGCATGCCCGGGAGCGGTTGCTGGCTTCCGACGGATGGATGGATGGATGGATCAGACGAAGTCGTCCTCCATCTCCTGCATGGAGTTGCCGGCGGAGGCGATCTGGCGGTTGGAGGTCATCTTCTCGGCGACCATGAGACCCTTGTAGCTCCGTATCTCCGCCCGCCTCTCCTTCTCCAGCCTCTCCATCTCCTCCCGCCGCCTCTTCTCCTTCAGCTGCATCTTCCTCTCCGCCTTCTCCGCCGCGTTCGACGCGTCCTTCTCGGCTGCGGCGTACAAAGGCCAAAGGGATTAGTCGATTTTAATTGTATGTGTAATGCCTGAATATCTGATCAATCGATCGATCGATGCGTGTCGTCCGTGCGTGCGTGTACCTTTCAGATCAGGCCGGCGCTCTACCCTGGTCTTGTTCAACCTGTTGATGATCTCGTTGACGCGCTTCTCGACGATCACCACGCGAACCTGCCATGCATCAGTGATCAGCCAGCGTCGTGACACATCCTATTATTGCTGATGAGATGCAGCTGGTTTGGTGGATGAGTGGATCTCGATTAGATGCCAAAGGAAAGCATGACAGGAGATCACTGGCATGAAAACGACGTCCGTTTCGACCCAAACCCGTCGCGTGCGCGCGGCTCTTTGTTCTCTCGGTGATTTTCCGTGCGGAAGTCGCGGTTAGCTCGTTGTAGGTGACGACGGGGTTTTCGCGCAAGACCGCCGAGACGGAGGAGGAGATGGGCCACGGGAATATTTGGGCTGTGCGCTCGCGAGCGCGGCCGAAAGATGCATGCGAAAAGCGGGGGCCCGGCCCGCGTATCGAAGCGGAGAAAAACGACCGGACAGGAGGAGACGGCGAGGAGAGAGAGGATCATCTATCTGAAGCTGACTCATCATGCGGCGACCGGCACGCAACGGGACACCACCGGCCGGCCGTCTTTACGCGAGCGGCTGATATCCCCTAGATCCGTGTGAGCTGCTTTATCCGCTGCTAGGTATAGCTTCGTCAATAGAGAACATCTTTTTCTCATTTTTTTTAGACAATAATAACTTATTTTTCTCATGTCGTGGGAAAATTACGGCAACGGGAAAGACAAGAGAATCGCGTGCCAGTAGCTCAGAAGATCGGCCATCAATTGCGTGATCCACGTTCAACGGGGGGAAAATCAGAACAGAGGAGAAACAATCGCGACAAAGAGGGGGCGCCAAAAGCTAATCCATTAGAGCAAGTTCAATAGTATAGCCAACTGCTAGCTCCAATTCATCTATAGTCAATCTAATAGCTCATTCATATAATAGTTACATACTACATTATTAATACCTGGTCCCACATGTCATAGACACACTGCGTCTTGGAGTCCGTGCTACAGCTGGCTATAAATCTGTAGCCCGCTGTTCTTCTCTCTCCTGATTTATCTCTTTAAAATATATTTGCAGCTGGCTTATAGCCTGCTATTGTACCTGCTCTTATGGACTCCTCATCCATTGGCGCTGCTGATCCAGCACAATCATCAGTGACAAACTGACGATGATCGTGACATACAGTGGAGCTTCCATGGCGTCGCATCTTAACCCATATTCGGTGATTACATAATATCTCATGATAAAATACAGCAATGTTTTTTTGCGTGCTATTGCAAAAGTCAGCATAATACTAAAATATTAGCTTCTGCGAGTGCAATGGAGACTTGGAGAGTAGGACATGGACACTCATGCTAATTCAAGTCATTTTGTCAATTTGATCCTTCGTATGCAGGGAAACTTCGAACTGTTCTTACTTATATATATTGATATCTGTACAGCTATACTGATTGCCATTATGTAAAAAACCCCATGTTAATCAAATAAATAGTAAATAAATAAATCTAGTCATCCATTTAGGCGGGATCAAATTACAAAGGCTTAGATTGGATGAAGAGTATATATATGCCACTAGCAAATTTTTTTTAGATAATGGAATGAAATAGCATCCCGGCCTTTACTCAAAAGAGCTACACCAATTATTACAAACTAGCACTCTGTAAGAGTATATATATGCCACTAGCAAATGGCTAGTTACTGCGAAGTATTACAAAGTTTGGGATTAAATTAGTAAGGTTCCAAATATAAAGTCATGCAACTTAATACTGTAGTAGTTATTAACTGTTGATCTTAAACTTTTTTTTTAAAAAAAAAGGGTCTAAAGCCAAGTACAAATTTGTACGGAGGATATAAAAAAGGGTTACTTGGCTGGAGGGTAACTTTGCCACAACTCCACTATAGCCATAAGTGAAGAAAGCCATATTTTTTAGCCTTAATCGTGATAAACTTTCGCTAGAAAATAAGAGTATGACTTAGCTTAATTAACTGTGGCACTCTCAAGGTCTAGCACGACAAACTTTGGCCGCCAACCAAACAATCAATTATTTGAAATATACCAATTATCTTATCAAGAAAAGTTGAGATTAAAGAGCACACCAAATACAGTTTTCCTCATATTTATTATTGTATAAATTTTTTTGAATAAGACAAGTGGTCAAAGAGTGTAAGTAAAAACTCAAAATCCCTTATATTATGAGACGGAGGGAGTAGTTTTTGTCCAAACCTATTATGACTTTCTATTTATTAATTCAAAGTCCATGTTAGATTTTTTTTTTAGGAGAAAGGGCAGGAGCTTTGCCAATTTCATTATAGAAGGAAAAGAAAGGAACAACAGCACCATACATGTTTTTGGATCTAGATAAAGTCCATGTTAGAATTAAGAGTCCACATCCGTTAACAATTATGTTTTGAAAAAAAATGGAATTATTAAATTAGTAGAAACTACACTTAAGATTTCAAAAGTACTGAAAATAACAAAAAGGGTATGTGAGTTGGATTTTGAGTATAGCTTTATATGTGCTAATTTTCAATTTCAACGTAGAGTAAATTTCACAAAACTACAAAGTTTGATGGGCTGTATCACAAAAGTATAGATGTAGCATCAAATTTATCCCAAAATTACAATTTACCGTTAATTTTATCACAGAAATATAATGTATGTAACTCCAAAAAAAGGTGAGAGGGATCTAAACTCTAAAATCTATAATTTTCTAGAAATCACTGGAGAATACAATGGTCGGCTTAGACTCCCCATGCGATTAGATTGACAAAAAAATATTTTTCAGAGCGGCGACACGGATAACCATTGGGGATGGCGCAATAGCTTCTGGGAGTCAACCTGGATGCGTGGACGCCAACCAAAGGACGTGTTGGTACAGGTTTACGCTTTCTCTAAAAGAAAGAATAGAACCTTAAGAGAGGCGATTGCAGATGATACCTAGTCGCAAGACCTAAACCTCTTGATCCTAGGAGCAATGATAACCGAGCTTCTAGACTAGCTAGTGACCCTGTAGACAACAGTGGATAGTGTGTAGCTAACCCTAGATGTGGTAGATGAAATCACCTGGAAACTCACAAGTCGCGGAGAGTACATGGTAGGCTCAGCCTAGAAAGCATAGTTCCTCGGAGCCATCAACACAAACTACAATGCGAACATCTGGAAGCCATGGGGACCAAACAAATGTAAAATTTTCGCTTGGCTAGCCATTCAAAATAGATTCTGAACTTCAAACAGGCCTACGACTTGGGGATAGCATACTGCACAAGTGCAGAGACACACCCTTGAGACGGCGGTCCATCTCCTCGTGGAGTACAGATACACCAAGATAATTTGAGGCATCCTAACGAATTAGACGGCACAGGAGCATAGCAAGCCGACCAGCTAGAACGCCACCTCGTTAGTCCATAGCTGGTGAACAACGATGGCTAGCAACCTGGGACGCCCAGGAAAGGAATCCGCACTCTTCTCTTATTGACGATATGGGAGATATGGAAAGAAAGGAAACCTGATAGTGTTTCAACACAAAGAATTCTCAACACTAACCCACGCGAGGCTGCCAAAAACTTTAAGCTCTGATAGGAGTGAAATACCTAGCACAAATCATCCCATAGTTTTTTCTCTTTCTGTAAAGTTTTGACTTGCACAATTTTTTCTCATCCTATATTCAATAAAAAAAAAGGGCGTAAAAAATCTTCCACACTGAAAGGGCGATTGATATGGTCACAAATGAATAGAGATCCATATATGACACTAAACGGGTACGAGGGACTGCATACTGTGATACTGATGGTTGCTATGGCTTGGCCTATTAAAAAAACCTAACAATAGGCTTATGATCTTTGGGTCCGTTTGCCACCCAGGCACCCACAACATCGGTCGGCCCATCGACTGTGTCAGGCGACATAGGCTCTCAAGCGAGCATTTCATTCCAAGTTGCAACCTGCACGTGATATAGCACCAGCATAATCTAGCTTAGTTTTCAAAAACGAAAAGATAATAGGATGGCACGATTGTGGATCTGAACATAACATGAAACTTTCAGTCAACTTGTAGCATGTCAGAATCTTTAGTACATATATTCAGGGTGGGAAGGAGAGGACGAATCATTCCAGCTTCCAAACAAATCTCATCTTTGATGTTCATTAACCTGGGTGGTTAGTGAAGGTAGGTACAATTTACAAACTTCCACTCCAACAAAAATTGCATGAATTCGAAAACCAAAGAAACAACCGCGGGATTTGGAATGTAGTTTAATTTACAGTGACAGCATTACGTGTATATATACACGAACAAAATGATTTAATTCATTCGATCGCAGCCTTGACGATCACGTACGGCTAACAGTCGCCGGGCTCGCCGGCCGGGGCACCGAAATTCCGGTGTCACACCCGCCCGCCACGTCTAGCTGTGGTCCGCCTGCTCAGCCTCTCCGTGCCGGCCGCCTCGCCGCTGGCGCCGGCCGTCATCTGCACGTCCACCGTCACCTCCCCGGTGTCGCCGCCGGCTGCGCTGGTGGTGTACTCGGTGGACGGGTTCAGCCCGTACTCGCTAGTTGGCTCGCTGAACTCGCTGCTCGTGTACTCGCTGACGGTGCCCGTACCGGTGGCCGAGCCGAACGCCATCTTCCTGAGCCGCTTCATCTGGTCCGTCGTGCCGCCGCTCGTCCGCTGCATCGCGCTCGCCCCGGCGTCACGCCGGCCGTTCAGGGTCCTCCGCCGCCAGCTCGCCCTCCAGGTAACGCACGATCTGACCATTCGGTGTCCACATTTTCAGTGTACAAGCTACGGAGTTGCTGAAACAAGAAGCCGTGCGGTGTGTGCTGTGTGTTTTGTGTTTGTTCAGCGAAGGTGTGAGGAGTTTTGGCAAAACCTGGCTCATCCGCGGGCGAGACCGCGCGGTGTGGGCGCACGGCGGCGGCCGCGCAGGCGATCAGCCGCCCCATGTCGTACGCGTCGTAGTTGTTCTCCAGCCTCGGGTCGACCAGCTCCTCGAAGTTCTCCCTCCTCCACAGCTCTCACCAGCGGGTCTCGCCTGTTGGACACACACAAAGATGACTTCTTTCAGCGGCCGGGCAAATGGAAATCTACGTGTTCGGTTCAAGACTCGGAAGCCCACTCACCCAAGAAACCAATGTGTCAGGCTGGTCACCGTGAGACACCATGATAGGCTTCTTCCCGGTGATCAGCCCCAGGAGCATCACGCCGAATGAGAAGACGTCGGAACGGTCGTTCACTTTGCCCGTGGCAGCATACTCTGGAGCTAAATATCTGGACACACAAGTTTTTGACAGCACAAAGTTTAGTCCGCGTGGTGCGTGTGCACTGAGAACTTTTGAGGTACGAGTGCAAGGGTAATTGATTGTTGTGGTTGTGATGGTGATGTGTTTTACCCAAAAGTTCCCATTACGCGCGTCGAAACAGCGGTCTGCTCAGTGGGCTTGGTACTTGGCCAACCCAAAATCTGCAACCTGTACAAACATGTGTGAACCTTCGCGATAAATACAGGCATAACGTCAATTATTGCAGGTTCCAAATTTTCGCGATTTACCTTTGGCTCGAAGGTGTAGTCCAGCAGGATGTTGGCTGCCTTGATATCTCTATGAATAATCTTAGGATGACCTGACAACAGTCAAAGCAGGCCATCTTGTCAGAGCCACAAAGCCTCACAGATTTCGCATATATTCAGATTTCAGAAGGAAACACAAGGTGGAACTCACAGTCCTCGTGCAGATACGCGAGGCCCTTGGCCGAGCCGACCGCGATCTTCCACCGCCGGCGCCAGTCCAGCGCCGGGCGGCCGCTACCTGCAGAAACCAACCAATATGCAACCACTCGTGTCAGCCCAAGCAGCCCCAGCATTACACGCAACAATGGTACATCATCCGGCAGCAAGTACTTACCGTGCAGGTGGAACTCGAGCGTCTTGTTGGGGACGTACTCGTAGACGAGAAGGCGCTGCTCGCCGTAGATGCAGTAGCCGACGAGGGAGACGAGGTTCTTGTGGTGCACCGCGCTGATGATCTCCACTCGGCCTGGAACTCGCGCTCGCCCTGCCCGCTGCCGGACCGCAGCTTCTTGATGCCACCTCCTGCCCGCGCACCGTCCCCCTTGTACACCTGCCCGACGCCGCCTGCCCGAGCAGGTTCGATTCCGAGAACCCGTCCGCTGCCGCCGCCAGCTCGTCGTACCCGAACGCGCCGCCCATCATCGCGATCCCCGGCACCGCCGACGCCGCCTCGGACGCCCCGCCGCTGCTCACGAACGAGTGCGGCTGCAGCAGCAGCGGCGGCGTCGACGACGGGCTCGGCGACAGCGCGTGTGACTGCTGCTGCGACGGCGGCCGGTGCGGGTCGTAGAATTCGGCTGCAGGTGGCACGGCAACAAAACAGGGAAAAAAAAACATTCGATCAGCTCAGCTCAACGCCGCTCGCAGATCGATGCATCCAAACACATGATTCCTGGAGAAAATTTTCACGAGCATATAGCATACAAAATTGTCAAATGCTAACGAGTGTGCGCCGCGAAGACCGCGGACACGAGCCGGACGCGATGGAATACGTCGCACGGTACGCGATGCCGATGTGTCGCTATCACAACCATCGGTCACCCGCGACGACCGCAGCGAAGGGCGTGGATGGGATCGCGCTAACACCGAAAGAGGCTTGTGGGACCCCGCGTCGCGCATTGTCGCGTCGACGTGGCCGCGACGTAGCATGATCTCGCGCGACCAACACTGCCAATGAAGGGAGGGGAATACGCGCTTACGTACCTGGGAAGGGTGGGTAACCCGGGTGGTGCGGCGGCGGCGGCGGGTGCCGGCGGCGCCTCTTGCTGACGAAGAAGTAGATCAGACCGGCGGCGAGGCCGAGCACGACCACCGCCGCGACGGCCACGCCGACGGCCACCACGGTCCCGTTGTTGGAGGACTTGGAGCCGGACGAGGCACCCGACGGCGTCGGCGTCGAGGGCGGTGGCGGTGGGGATAAAGAAATTCGCGAGGGCGGTGGCGCCGCTGGTGAGGCTGGGACGTTTCTGGGGGGCGGTGGTGCAGACGGGGGATTGTTACTCGGTGGCGGGGCGGTTGGGACATCGGGCGGCGGCGGGCTTGTGACAGGCGGAGGAGGGGATGGCGTCACCGGCGGAGGTGGGGACGGCGTCACCGGCGTTGGGGTCGGCGTCGGTGGAGGCGGTGACGGCGGTGTCACCGGTGGAGGAGCCACCGGTGTTGGAGGAGTCACCGGCGGGGGGCGCCCCGGGGGAGGTGTCACAGGTGGGGGACTCACCGGAGGAGGTGACACCGGCGGGGGAGTCACCGGTGGTGGCGTCACCGGAGGGGGTGAGACCGGCGGGGGAGCAGTCACCGGAGGAGGCGTCACGGGTGGCGTCTGCGGCGGTGGAGCCGCCGGCGTGACCGGCGCCGACGGCGCCTGAGATGACATGGTGGCACGCGGCGCAAGTGCAACGTTAGGCTCTCGGTATGATTCAACGACGACCACGACCAAATACCAATGGGCTAGCTAATTAGGAAGACTACGTGCAAGATATCTATGAGCTGGTTGCAGTTCACCACGAGGTGGTTTCCACTTTGGCCGTGTAACAATTCTTCGGCTTTTGCTTGCTTGCTTGCTTGCCTGGTTCAAGCGAAAGCAATAACTTGGCTTCTCTTAAAAAAAAACGAGAATCTTTTTCTGTCCTTTGTATGATGGTAGTTAGCTAGCCTGGGTGGTTAGATAAGATTGACCGTGCTGAAGTCAGAGTTCGGTTGGATTGTGCATTTGTGCTTCGTTGTGCTAGGAATAGTAATGGCGCTAAACTGCTAATCATGAACTTAATCATGTATTTTCGATGCAACCGTGAGTCTTTGACAGGTAGATCGACCTGGTCAGATACAGGCAGACAGCGCGACACCAGCAGCGAGCAGCCTCACCAACTTCGGTTACATGCGAGCAGCGAGCCAAGGACAAGGCCGACGGCTCATTGCGTGAAGTAACAAACATAATCACACAAACCACTTGCCGACTTGTACAGTTGTACTGCTTCTGAACAGTGGCTGCGGTTTTTATGTTTTTTCAGGAGACAACAGACAAGTACGGACAGAGATCAGCCTTCAGAGCATTCTGATTTGTGAAACGATTGATCCACTACTCTGCTTTGATGATAAAAGTTTTGTGACTGTCCCGATCCATCGAGGGGAGAATATTGTTCTTTTTGGCAACTTGCCGAAAAGTGGTCTTGGTTAAGAAAATCCGCCGCCTATCGCACATGCAAAACCAGAAATTTTCCTTGACTGTTTCATGAGGGGAAAGGGCTGTCAAGAGATTGGTTACGTCACGGCGTCACGACCAATTCTATACTATATACTGTCTATACATATTGGCAAGTTGGATGCATGTTTTTGCTGTGTATGCATCAATCAAGTTCTGGTAGGCGAAAGCAACTAACTGGGGTGATCAGCACGTACGTTTTCGATGCCCACCAGTATTCCCAAATCATCGCGCAAGAAAAAAAAAATCAACAATAAACAGCACATAATAGATATAGTATTTGGAAAAAATCAGTACCTAATTATACTCGGTTTGAAGATGCAACTTCATCTTTTTCATGAGTATCAATATAATTCTGAAATTCGTAATCGATAAATTTCAAATTGTTTTCAGTTTGGAGTTTAAATTTTAGCTCCTTTTGATATGATAATTTTAAAATTTATACTTAATAAATATATCAATCTGTACTTAGTTTGGAGTCTCAATTAAATCTTATTGATTTAATAGTTATAAATTCGTAATTAATAAATATTGAGCTAATGCTTGGTTTCAATTCTCAACTATAGCTCTTTTTATGGTTTAATAATTCTAAAATTCGAAGTTAATCACTACATATTTGGTCTTATGTGGGGGTCTCAATTTAGTATTATCTTTATAATTTAATGATTCTAAAAATCGAAATTAATAAGCAATGAGTTGCATTCGTTTGGAGTACTGTTTTTTTTTAATTAAAGTAAAAAAACGCTAAAAAGGTACACATAATTTCCAATGGTATGCTTTTTATCACGTAGATTATATGGGCTTTAGAAGTAGCCCATGACGTTTTGGTCGACATACATGGGCTCTAAAAGTGGCCCACGGAGTGAAATGCACATATATTTTATTAACCCCAATTTATATTATAATGTATTTTAACTTTTTTTTCTTAGCCAAAACTTTTTAAATTTGATTAAGTTTATACAAATATAGGAACATCTACAGCACCAAAATAAATAAACTATTTTGATATATAGTTGTTTTATGTTGAAATGCTATGTTTTCTTCTATAAACTTGATCAGAATTTAAAATTTTAATTTAAAGAAAAATTAAAATGACTTATAACACGAAACAGAGAGATATCTATGATCATAATAAGTGGCGCACGACCACAATGTTCCCAATTAGTGTAGATATATAGGTAAGGATGGACAGATGGATCGATAATCCTTGTGGCAAGTTGACTTAACCATCGTAACGTAAGGTAAGTGACTTGAGGCAGCTAATTAATCCCTTTGAAAATTGAAATAATAGTTACCTTAGTCTCTTAAGGGAGAGGAGAGAAGACGGAAACATCGTTGTTTAACTTAACAATTGCTCAACAATGACTCTTAGCAAAAAAAAAAAGTGAAGAGACTAGATAGCACCAAGCATTGTACAAATCCAAGACTAGATAACACCAAGCGTTCAACGAGAGTTAACGACACATGCAGCGATTTAATTAATACTCCTTTCTACTTCCTCTGTCTCATAACATAAGAGATTTTAGAATATAAACAACCTAAAATCCCTTATATTATAGGATAAAGGGCATTTTTCCGACTTGGAATACCTACAAGCTTGCATCGGACTATACCTTTGAGCATGCATGCCCTTACTCCGAGTTGGAGTAATTTTGGTCCCTAGCATTTTACTTTGTCTTGTCCAAATGTAACTAAGGTCATAAGGTCTAATATTATTACTCTATAGATATGTAATGTCAAATTAGATTTATAAATGGTGATAGAAAAACAAAGTTAACTGTATGAAACAACTGCATTTTTTTCACAAATTGATTCTTTTGCGTGGACGTCAAATTCGCTCTTACACGTTCTTAGTTTTCTTAAGATTTTTTACAACTATTTCAAGCGTTTGCAAGAAAAGATGGCACACGCGTAAGGTACGTGTTTAAAGTACTGTTCCCATTATTGTTAGCCCTAACGTGTGTACAGAATGGCGCGAACGTGCCGTTTGAACCGCTCGCCGCTAGACACAAGACGGTGTCCAGGTCGAACGCGCTACGCAGGCACGCTACGTACGCAATGCCGCCGTTTCGGTATCGAACTGTCGATCCTCTTGACTTCATCAGGGCTAAACACCGCAAAAAACTGGAGCTCTCGCGCTGGCGAGTACGTACGTAGGGCGCGTAACTTACTTGGAAACACCGGGTACGGCGATGGCTGGTGATGGCCGCGGGGCCCGCGGCGGCGGCGGCGCCCCTTGGCGACGAAGCAGTAGATCAGCACGGCGGCGAGACCGAGCAGGACGACCGCGCCGACCACGCCCGCGGCTACTGCCACGGTCCCGTTGGAGGACGAGGACGCCGGCTGCGGCGGCGACGGCGGTGGAGATAAATTAGTTAGCGCCTGCGGAGGCGCCGGTGAAGACGGGGCATTGCCTGCATCGGGTGACTGTGGAGGCGGTGGTGGAGATGGGGGGCTGTTAGAGGGTGGCTGCGGCGGCGAGACGTTGTTGCTCGGTGGTGGCGGCGAGGCCTTGGGCGCTGGCGGGCTTGGAACAAGTGGAGGGGGAGATGATGGCACCACCGGCGGAGTTGGGGTTGGCGTCACCGGTGTAGGGGTCGGTGTCGGCTTTGGTGATGGCACTGGAGGTGGCGGAGGAAACACCGGTGGAGGTGGTGGTGACGTTATCGGGGGTGGCGGAGGAGGTGTCGCCGAAGGGACAGGAATCGGCGGAGGAGGAGGCGGCGACGGCGGCAACGGGCCTAACCCCAGCCCATCAGGAGGACTCAGGGCAGGGGTCGGCAGCGGAGTAGGCTGCGTTGGCGCCACACCGGACATGGTTGCGCTGCGTCTGCGTGCAAGTGCAACGTGCAGTGCAGGTATCGGTATGATCCGTACAGAGGAGGACAAGAACAGAGATTTTGGTTGCTTGCCTCGAGCGACAGCGACGGCGCATATGTATAGCTCCCCCGCCGCAGTGCGTAATCGTGAGCATTCTGATGCCAGCGTGGCAAGCAGAACCGGTCAGATACAGACGGCCAGCAGCTTAGCATTCTCACCAACTTCGGTCGCAAAGTGTTTAAAATGAGCAAATGACAAAGGCTTGACCGCAAATACAAATGAAGCTCAGGCTGGCCCGGCGAGAAAAGAGAAAAAAAAAACGAAGCTGTTGCCGTTTCCTGTACTCTTTTTTTTTCCCTGAGCAGTGGCTGCGGTACAATGTTCTCTCAGAAGATATAAGTACGCCATCGATCAACCTGGCTTCTGAGTTGATCGATCTGGAGTGGTAAGTTTTTCTGCTCCGAGTATGAAGCTTGCGAGTCTCTAAAGTCAAGCCAAGGTAAGATTATTTTTCTTGGGCAGTTTGCTGAAAACGGTTTGGGGCTTTGGGCTTAATTGAATCCATCCGCCTTTCGCAAACTCAAGGCCAACAGTTTTTCCTTGACTGTTTCATGAGGGGGCCAGGAAACGGATGTTTAATCAAGTGATTTCATCACTTCCATACTAGTATATGGGATGGTTGGATGCATGCTGTTGCTATGTATAAATGGATCAATCACGTTCTAAGATGCGAAAACAGATGTAAACACATTCTAATTATCATGCACAATTTATCAACTGTATATAGTGTAAATCGGACTAGCACAATAGTTTAAAGATAATTTAGTCTTTACTTTTTCTAAAAAAAAAAAGGTAAAATGAACTGTTATAACTATAATCCATAAGTAATTTGTGCAATCCGAAAGATAGGTGTTACAATATATCTTATGGATTGCCATCACACTCTATGTTAATTTGGATATACAAATCAAGTTCAAGTTCACATTAGGTGGGTTAAGTCAAGTTGGACATCACTTATATATAGGTTGAGCACAAATGTTGTCTTCACTATTTCAACTAGATATGTGCGCCTAAAATAAAATGGAGTAAATTTTAGAAAACCTCATCTATTACGGTTCAAGTTGCGCAAAATCACATGGATTTTGACACATGGCACAAAACAACATTATTAACCGTTTTGACAGACTCTTATATCAAAATTTAGAATAAAAAATTCATAAATTTAACATGTGATTGTAGAACTAAAAAATATGGTAAATCTGAAGACAAAATGGATACCAGTGTGCTTTTGTGAAACTTTAGAACCATAATACCAGGGTTACCTGTCATATGTCAATATTAGTGTGGTTTTGTGTAATTTGGACCGTAATAGATAGGGTTTAAAGAAATCTGTATAACTAGTTTGAACAAATACTGCAAGGTGTGAATGATTAACTTAATACTTGCTTTTCAAAGTTGTGGCAACTACCAGGAACCAGCTCCATCGTTTGCTTAAGAAGAAAAGAACAAAGGTAGTTGTAGCTCATAATAGTTCACTAGACGAATCTTGCATTGTAAAAAATGTTCCCATATATTCTACTATGATTGTAAGTTGGACAGTTACGTGTTATACTCGCCACAATATACATTTCTCAAAGTGTGATCACCTAATTCATCAAATATTGCATTTAGCTAGCGTTCTCTCTTACGACTACCAATTCTTAACCTATCTAGCAATCTGTTTAACATGTGAGTGCATGTGTCGCATATAGTGTTATCGTCATATTGAATGTACTAGTCCGAGGTCCAAATGCTTTAGCTTGCATGAATGGTTCATCCCAATCATATCCTTACTGACGATAGAAGGTTGCATTTTTTTTTTATAATTGTATTTCCTTATGACAAGTTGCATAAGTCAAACTGTTGCAAGGTAATTAAAGAAGCATATATACTATTTTATGAAACGAAGATAGCCATGACTTGCACCAAAGCGTAAACAATCCTTAACAAAGCAATTTTTTTGGGCCGCCTCTTCACTCTTCAAACCCCCCCCCCCCCCTCTTTTTTTTAAGACATCACTTTTATTCCAGAAGCTTGAAACACAATAAAGGAGGCATTGCATGAAGCTACCAAATGCCATCGTATATAAAAAAAATTAAATTCAAAAAACTAAATCCTTCTAAAATATAAGAATATTTACCTTGGATATGGGTATTAAGAAAGTATGTGGATTTAAATGGGGAATGTTGTGATTATTTAAGAAAATGCAGTAAGTGGAGAATTTCAATGGTGAAAGGTTATGGTTGGTTAGGAAAAAAGTATTGGTGAAGAATTGTTATATTTCAGGATAAAATTTAAATGCTAGAAATCATTATATTTCAGAGTTGACGAAGGAGTACCATTTTAAAACTATGAAATGGCTATTTCACTTCTTTATTTCTTCTTCTCCTCTTTCTATTTCTGTTTTATGAAGGCAACCTACATGTCATGTCCTAGTGTAATTAAAAAATAACTAAGTTTATTAAATTTTAAACCACGGGGTCTCCTGTGCTTGATTTTTTTTTACACCTGCGGCGCTTGATTTTTGGTATAGCGTAAAAGAGGGATTAACATAGTGAAGTTGGATCATACCATCACAAAAAAAGAAGGGTGGGGTGGTTTAAAAAATGTATGCCAATCCCTCTATGAGATCACACAAACTTGTAGAGCACAAATAAAAAAAAGTATCTTAGTACTGGCAGATATGCAACATATAACACACACACACTCCATCTAATTCAAAAATTTTATGCAAATGTATAAAATATAAATTATACTTAAAGTATTTTGAGTGATAAAACAACTCACAACAAAATAAATTATAATTACATAATTTTTTGAATAAGACAAATGGTCAAACGAGTGACAGAAAGTTAACGACATCATCTATTAAAAAAGAAGATAGTAATTATATATAGTATGTGTCCTCGCACTCTACCCATTTCTCCGAAATGTGCAAATAATCAGCATAGACACTATTCACAGCCGAATTATTTGTTTCTGTAGCTCGAGTTGAGAGAATCTATGTGAGTGGCATGTTCAACTCCATGTATTCAAATTATTTCAAACTCGTCGGCAACCATTTGGTTGCATGTGGGAAACATGTAATTGTGTTTTTAAGTTGTAAAATAGATTTATTCCACACCGCTGCTAACTCGAAAATGGTTAGCACTAGCAAAATGTTCAAAATCAGGGGCGGATTCACAATGGGGGCGGAGGGGTCTCGAGACCCCACTACCGCCCCCGGGACAGTGGAGATCCCCCTAAGCCCCCACTAAATTTTTTTCTATAGATCCATAGGATGTGGGGACTGGAGGTTCGATTTATGCTGATGTAGTTTATTCAGCCTCCACTACTATTTTTTTCTAGATCCGCCACTGTTCAAAATGGTGTGGACGTGCCTTTTAATTTACCATGATCATCCTCGACGCCCTCGTAATCAAAAGTAAATAGATGGCCCCGCAAAAAAAAAAAAAAAAAGAAAAAAGATG